>LUCM01010293.1:137655-159479 GCA_008360955.1 Fasciolopsis buskii | reverse complement strand
TATTGTCCGTGAACCGTTCTGTGGTCGAACAAGCGTGCATGGATAGCACGATGCGTTTGAGTCGATTTTCGGACAGTCTTTGAATGCACAACGGTTAAATTTGAATACTGAGGCCATTTCCCTTAAGAAACGGATCTCAGAGTCCATCTGATGTATATGCCCACGTTAGTGAATGACGAAATTTTCGAATCTAGTCCCCGAGTCAGTGACGTCAGGATATGACCACATTTGTTGTAAAAGATCTTCCCGTTTGGTATAAAACTCGGCTCGCGTAACGAAATTCGCCCCATCCCTAATTTCCGCTCTAGCGACGATCTTGTAATAGTCGAGAGCACTGTTGTTATGGAGAGCTCTCTGCGATCAACTTACTCTCGAGATGCCTGTCAATCTACCAGTTTTTAATTTAGCATACCACACTACTTTTGTCTGATCCTAGTGTACCTTTTGTCAAACAGGACGAGAGGATGTAGCAGTCACCACGAGTCGGCAAGACCACACATTGTGTCTGTGCCTTTTTTCTTGGAAATATTCCCTCGAAAATGCTAGCATGACTGTGGAGAAAAACTGACTTGTCTGTACAGTATATGCATTCCAGTGAATATACGCAATGCTATGGCCATGAATGAGCTCAAACAGCGTTGCCAAATTCGCATCCAATTCGTTCCCACGTGTTCCATCCGAATCGGTTTGATTTGATATGGGCACCACCAGTAGGACAGTAAGCGTTAAAATAAAAAGGAGCATTGCAGAATTCATAAGCTGCGACAAGGTGAATAGGTGTGATTCAGCGAGGCTGTGCCTCAAGGTGTCACCTTTCGATGATTCGTTACAGACGAATAAACCGCTCGACGCACCCAGTTGGGCGGGACATTTGAGGTTGGCTGGGTTTCTCCGAATTGATTTATTTATACGCCACCGCTGTTTTGCAGAGTTGTCCTGAGTGAAAATTGCAATCGTACATGGGAGCTTTGCCGGATTCTCGACGGCCGTTTGCGCATCCCGTCGAATTCCAAAATTTTGGACATTCCGTTGGGAATGGATTTAAGCGCTTGCTTTCGAAAGTTCGACATCGGAGAAACTACCTAGTGAGATGAAGAGCTGCTTTCAGTCATCACCCTTTGTGTTGAATACGCACGCCATTCAATTTATCCGCCAAGTCTGAGATCCTTTTTGAGAAGGACCGAAAAGGCTGCCTGTTTGTGTTCTATGAATGGAGTCATTACCCTAAAAGAACGTTGATTGCATGTGGACGACGTCTAGAATGAAATCTGTGGAATACACTGGGGCCACAATCTTCGTGCGGGGTTTCCTCACCGGCCCGGAAAGTGCAGAAACCGGAAAAATAGCCCTGTGAATCAAAATCTGGCACAGAATATCAACCAGTTTCAAAACCTGTTCAACAACACCAATATGGCGGTCAACAGAAAACACACTATAAATTCACCTTGATGAATGTGATGTTTTCAGGGCTGATCGTCCTTGAAATCTGTGCAACAGAAGAGCCGGTGTCACGGCTTTTATCTCTATCAGTTCGCGTGAATCATCCTGTACCATAGTCCGTTTTGTCCGTTATAGAATTATTTCTACCCCTGTCCACTACAAGCCACATTATATTTGTGCATTTCAATAAGTCATTCTAGGTAAAATGTACTTTGTTCCTGGTACCCAAAACCCCAGATTCTAGACAAATTGCGGATGAACTATCCAACCATCTGATTACTCACGGAGACCATTCTTTGTGTGTGGTGGTCAGTGAAATGAACAGACTTAATGCCCCAGTCTTATCATTCCTTCGTTCCCTCCGTCCTATACAATTTCCTATGCGTAACAATGTCTTTCTTAACCCCGGACCTACATAACGTTCTCGGTATTTCCGCTGTCCATAAAACTGCTCCAGCTGGCACATTTGATCATCGTACTTCAATTTCCCCCCCCCCAAAGGTTTATTGCAAAAATAATTTATTAACCCGATCTATTTTCCCCAGGGGTATTGCCACCGGGTTTCTTTCGTCCTAACCAAATCTGAACTTTCTCTCTGGTATGCTAGGCTCTGGTGTGTCCGTCTCTCCCATGTTTGACGGATTCCAAAATTTGGAGCACTTAACTGATTATCCTAACATCCGCTATGACGTCTGCTGCCTCAATGAAACTTAATGTCCAACCTGGTAGATTTTCGCCTCTCTACTTAAAACTGCTTAGTGCAGCTAAAGAAAGGGCACACATGACTGGTTAATGATCTCACGACCACTGTAAGTCTTGAGCTCGGGCAGTTTGATGCACTATATACGGACACCCGCCTTGCTAGCAGAATTTGTCGCGAGATTTGTTAAGTGTTGAAACAGTTATGGAGCTCAAAGTCAAAATCCAAACCTGTCGTCTAGGAACTCAAACACCAGATCACCGGTGCTGTGGCCATCGTTCACCTGTCCCGCATTTGTTGTTCCCAAAAGCTGACCTCATTGTCGGAAGACTCAGCCTCGAGAACTTTTTCAAAAGTTAAAACCAACAAATCTAGTCGATCGCTTACGACTCAAAAAATTTGTGCTCCTCAGTTTGTGGTTCCTTTATCTAAACTTTCTAATTTTGTCCAACCCCTGGAGACATCTCCTGCTGTTCGAAGTCTGTTAGAATAAGGCCAGTTTCTAAGAAAGGATCGGAAAAGCATGCCTATCAGCTCTGCTGAAGATTTTCAATTAATTGTCTCAATCGTATTTTGGCCAACATTCAAACGCAAGATTCTATGCCTGTCGAGCATAGTCTCCCAATGCTCGCCCTCAGTATTGCATGCTGCATTGTTTACCCGGTTGGCTTTTCCCCTGATAGTAGATCCCTCATAGTAAGGCCGGTTTTGCCCGACACGCTGACACTTTTGGCTCCCTCGATCGGAGTACCCTCTTTCAGATTTCCCATGAAAACCTCGCCGAGGCAGTTATGTTTTGAATGCTTTACTTGGCTAGTTTTGCAACCCTAGTCAGTTTGCTTCTTTCATTGGGAAAAGTCATTCCAATCGGTGTTCCCGGGCCTCTTCCAAGAGGACAATCTAAATCCGTTTCTCGCCAGTATGATGAGCAAACTCTTCTTGTACTCTAGAATGAAAGCTAGCGTATCTTATACATTCCGTTGTTCAGTTTGGTGCTTCCTGCATTTTCAAACACTTTGATAATTGATGTGTTTCGTAGTTCAGCCTGGGAATTTTCATCAGTACGCACCGACGATGTCACTTCGGTTGATGATAAAACGTTTACAATCCAAACGCCTATCTCAGCGATCACAAAACTTTGAAAACTTCTTGTATTCTCACCCTCGGACTCCGCTCTTGTTTATCATTCCTTCCTGGCCTGAAAGAGTACGATTTCTTTTAATATCGTCAAATTCCTAGAACTACTTGCAAGTTGTAATGAAGTTAACGGAGATTTCATTGTACAGAACCATTTTGATTCTTTCAGATTCAATCTTCAGGCTGCACGATATCCGACCCTAATCAACGTCTTCATGCAGTATTGTCCGTGGCTTTCCCCGCCCGTTCTTCGATTCGTTTCGCACTTAGAATTCTCATCTCTCATGCCACTACGAATTGGAATACTCACTCTCATTCTCTACCTGTTCGTTTAAACGTAGGTGGCAAACTGGCAATGACTGAGCTTAGAACTGATTTCAGATTGCAATATTTACACACTTTTATTCTGTGTTATTATTACTGTTTTTTTTCAAACTGCTTAATTAATCAGAGCACTTGATTACGTGCTTTCACTCGTTCTTCTCAGGTGTTCACCACGAGTTCTGCTTGTTTGGTCTGAAAATTCGACCACTTACGATTGGAAAAAATACTGTCTGAGTTTATTTGAAAGACACAAGGGATAAAGCGTGGGGCTGAGTTCCCGCAATGCAACGAGAGAAGAGAGACCAATGGTTCCATGGTTTTCACTGACGAATCATCCTGTAGAGAGTTTAACCAGTCATCAAAGGCAACTCAAAACATTATTGCTAGGAATTATCAGGCTTTGCAAACTTCGTTCTATCCGGAACTAAAAGTTGAGCGTGTGTTCATTTGGATCTGTCATCCGGTGCATGCGTGATCGGTTTAGACTTTTTCTTTATAATCTCATCTCAGGTCAGAGTTTCGATGCATACTGAATGAAAATTCAATGCATCAATAGCGCGATAATTGTAAGCCGCATCAGCTATCCGATTCCGAGAAAATAATCAAATACTCACACAATCAAAACATCAGATAAACATGAATGGCCAGTTCAGAAGACGAGTACCACGAAAGGAATTGCTTTATCGTACCATTATTACCAGTGAACGAAAAGCAAAACAAATGCTTTACTACTTTGCCGAAATTTTTAAATGATCGCAAAGCTTCTTTCCCCTCGTCCGTTCGGATATCGTCAATCGATAGAGTCTGTTTTTCACAACGTTTGGGTTTTCCCCTGAGTCTACCAGGAGGCATACAGGAGTAGAACCGATCAATCGAATGCGACATATGCCCGTCTGAATTTAAATTGAAGGTGGATCTAACTTCAAGCAAAGTTTTCCCCGTCAATTTGAATCGATTCTTTGGCTAAACGAGGTCATCAAGGCCGATACAATTCAAACGCAAACACACGTTAGGTGGTATTGTGTTCTTGATTGAATTTGCAAATGATTGAAACAATGCACGAAAACTTCACTTAAAGTTATCATTACTTTGTCTGAAGTTACAAAGACAAAGACGCCGAACACAACTCAGTGTGTAGTCACGATGCAGTGTCTAATCCTCATGTGGAGCAATCTCGACCATCACAAGGAACGGTTCGAAAGGACCATCATTTCGATCGTAAAAACCTGTTAGACGAAATTTTGCATTCGCAAGGCACATAACTACTAATGATTCCGCAGACGTTCTCGAAACCTTACATCAAACCAAATTTTCGTGTCCAAAAGCAGACAGTGCTCGTCCAGAACCATATAAGTGCACATTCTACAAACTCTGTAACACTTCCCATTGAACACATTTGGGATTCCCAATGAAATGCGACAAAAACTGGGATCTGAGATATGATTCTTCCTTGAAGTACGGTTCTTAAAACAGGCGCAGGCTGATCAAAGCTATACAAAACGTATGTTCCTTTCAGACCAGTACTCTGGGCTTGCGAAACCCCTCGCCCATTGTCAGATGGTCCAACTGTTAGTCTCTGTCCTCAACCAGGTTGAACGCTTACTGGCCAGATGTTCCGCAAACAAGTACTTTCGATATGAGAGACTTACTGGACCCAGAATGTCTGACTTCGTTTGACGTCGAGTCCTTCTTTACCGGTGACATAGCCCGAGGAATTGTAACGTCAGTTCAAAATTACATTAAGGTTGCCTAATGCAGATAATTTATGCCAAGCTAACGTGATATCTTGTTCCGGGATTCTGTCTGTTGATTTCAGTTTTATTAATTTGCAAAACCACAATACGTCTACTTCGTGTTTTCAGAGTACCCACTCAAGCAGACTGATAGAGGTTCAGTAGAATGTGTCGCGGGATCTGCTTTGGCTAACTAACTCGCGACGTCAATTTACTTGAGAGTTGTTGTTAGATGTGGCTGAAAATTGTGAACTTCACAAGATTCCGACTGCAGCGTATGCCATTTACACAACAAGTGTTTCATTGTCAGTCGAGGTAACATCGAGGATGCATATGCCCAGTTGGGGGAGCTCTGTAGTTCTAGGTGGGCCTTGGACTAGTTCGACGATCTTGGACTGGAAATTATTGTAGCGTGTATCCTGTATTACCGCCATATTGGTTTAGTTGTGTTAACATAGATGCTGGCCGACACGCTTACTCGGTTTCGGATGTTGCTGGTGTTTTCTTTTTTCTTTACCTTTCAGGTCGGTCGCTCACACCTTGCAAAGATAATTGTCCTGGTGCATGGTGCAATATGTGCTTATTTTTTCACTTCACCTCTGCCACTATTGATCTTTGACCTTAGACGATTGAGATTTGGCTTGAGGAGTTCGACTCCTGTAAGTTTGGGCCGTTGCTGCCAGTTCCAGCCTGAGCCAGAGGGCGATTCATTTCCATAATTGGATCCGCGTGATAAACTTAAATGTTTGGTTACGTCTTCATACGGTCCGACTTCCGACTGGCTTGGATGAGCTGATTGCTCGTTACCCGGCTGTACCCGGGGATCCAATTTGATATTTATTGATTGGATTATTTGAAGAGCACCAGGTTTCCAAAAGCTCCTGTGCATAATTGGAAAAATGTTCATGAAACTTATCGAAGACAAACTTTACAGGAGGCCAGCTATTGACGCGTTGGTCATAATCGAAGCCGAAGAAGCAAGAAGACAGCAACATTCTGAATTAATGACGGATAATTGAATCCTCTATGAGTATGCTCAAATCAGCAGGCAGAATCCCGAAATAACAGAGTACAAACCGTATTTATCTTTTCTCTTCACTTCCTTTATTAATGGAACGACGCTGTACAGCATTTTTAGGAAGAGGGACGCGGCCAGCAGAGGGCTGCCAATTGGGGAAGTTGACCGGCGGTGGGAGCATTCGAACCTGCGACCTTCATGTCCAAACGTCACGGCCTCATCCGCTTGGCTATCGCCGAACGTTATCTCGAGATCAGCCAAAGGTAACAGAACCGGGACACTTTGAACCTATGTTTAGTTTGGTAGGAGAAGTGATGTTGGCCGGTGCGCTTACTGTGCTGCTGGTCACGATAACTTTTTGTTTCTGTACTTTTCAGGTCGGTCAATCACATTCTTGAAAGATCGCTGTCGCGGTGTCTTCAATGTGTCCATATCGTGGACGCGCGGTTTAGTTCACACCTTCATAACCGGATTAGACAGGTGGGTGAGGATGACATGATTACCGACTGACTCAGTGTGGTTCGAACAACGCTGATAAGCAACGGTCATCCATCCGGATGTGTTAATCGACCGACAGCGTAAAAAAGCTCACGAAATGGAATAGTACATCGACGTCATCGATAGAGGTTGTAATGTTTCCCCTTTCAACGGGGATAGATGCACACACGCTGAAAAAAGCTTAAGGTCATTTGTCACAGGAACCCATTGCGTTGTTCGGCTCTGACAAAATTACACACCGATTTCGCCGGATTACGAACATCTACCAACGTAGGGTAAGTCGCATGCCCATTAATAGTTTTGAAATGGGCATGGATGCATCTAAGTAGTCGGACTCTGGAAAAAAATCCCGATTTGTTTCTGCGCGAAACACCAACGATTGACGGCCTCATCATCAGTAGCTCAGCAGTTACGGATGACGCAACATCAACGTGGCAAAGATAGAGTGTTTTGGGTTATTTTTAGGATAGAAAACTCGAAAATGTTTCGGATGGACTAAAAGGTGCGCGAAACTGCTGGGTTTGGTGTTGCTCTATTTTTTGTATTTTGTTTTAAGTCATTCACGTATGGCCAATGAGAGTCGATGAAAGATTTTACTACTTGTCGTTCGGTTAGTCGTTTAGTTTATAGTCGCTGTTCTTTTAGTAGGAAAAGCACAAAGTGAACTGAGGACATCTAAACACCTACCAATGAAATAGCCACTAAGCTATAACGAAGGTGGATAAAACGGCCATTTGCGAACAGATAGGCACAGATAAATAGACAGACTGCCGAATAAACAAATGGACCGATGACTTGATCCAACCTAAGGGCGAATGAGAATGTCTTTCTTAATAAAGTGATTATAGAACTCACGGCCAACAAGTTAGACAGTCAGCTAGTAAGTATTAATTTCAGTGCTTTCCAAATGGTTATTAACGAGAAGTGAACCAGAGGAAACCAGAGGGAACATATCATTGTTCTTACTGCTTGTTTTACCCCCTGATTCTCACAGATGGTGGTTGACTCAGTGTCACGATTATATTACTTGCCCTACCCAGTAATCGAGATTTTCAACTCATCCTGGCATGCGCCGAGCTAACTACTTCCTACGAGCTCCCTGTCCCGGATAGTATTACATACTGAGAATTTGTATTGGTAGCAGTTCTGTCCATTTTTCCTCTGACTTTCTCCACACGAGTATCCAAATCTCATTGACCTTGCTACCACCAATCGGCTGATTATTTCTTCCTCGATGTCCATTCAAAATATCTTTTATCTTTTACTTCTTTTATTAATGGAACAACAGTGCACATCAATTTTCAGGAAGGGGGCCGGGGCCAGCAGTGGGGTGCCAAGTGGGCAAGTTGACCAGCGGTGGTAGGATTCGAACCTGCGGCCTTCATGTCCAAACTCCACGACCTTATCCCTTTGGTCACCACCGGCCAAACTAGACAAGTTCAGAACGGGACACTAATAAATCACAACATACAAGTTTTGTTCTTGTTCCTGATGCTATTATCACCGACGTAATCAGTTTTAGCTTCACTTTTACAACCGTTAATCATGTACTAATGTGCTTTGGTCTTTGATTGCTATCTCACAGCATGGTCCAATCAAAAGACGAGTGAACGACAAATAAGGAAAGATCAACTGCAGCGGAATACTTTGAACAAATATACAGAAGAGGAAGAATGTTCCGTAGATAAGAACGTCAATGACAGCGGTATTCAGCCTTACCGCATGTTGTCTGCAGCAGTTACGTGGAAGATCTCATGGACCCCAAACCCCACAGTTTAACGGAACCTATCCTAAAAAGTAACCAGTTGGAATTTCCATACTTTTTGTCGTGGGATCGACTGACCACCTCAAACCACCTTCCAACCACCACCTACCTCGATGTACTACATCCATGTGACTGTTAACCGTTATCTAATGAAAATTTCGTACTTTCTATCCATAAGGTTCCGCTTTCGGTTGCTAGTCCCTCAAGCGTGGGAAGACGACTTTTCTACACCAAACCCCCTGGAAGGCGGCCCAAGACTTCAGTCAGCAATTTAACTGGCCTCACAAGCTAACTGTCATCAATACTATCGAACGTGTTATTCAAGGGTCTGTGTTTTTGGCGCGACCAACCAAGCTGTAAACGGGACCGAACCATAAGACGCATACTCAGAAGGCTTGCAGCCAGCTTTGTTCAAGAACGCAGGATGCATGAATTTTCTAAAGCATGGGGTGAGCAAAAATTACCTATGGATTGAACCAATCCCCATCTTCACAAAGACGGACAAAGTATCTGTATTAGTCATAAAAAAATCGGTTCAATTCGGATTGTATAAAAGGTCATTGTGTCTGTTGTTCTCCGCAGGCTAACAACACAGAGAATAGAACAAATCCGAGAGGAACGAATGGGGGTTTCGCCCTGGTCGAGTCTGTATACATCAGACACCCATTCACGGCCAACTAAGGAGATACCGGCACGTCCACCAAGACTGACTATTGTTATGATCTTGGATATCAATGCAAATTTTGATTCAATTACCAAGGCCCTTCTGTGGAATCGCTTTCTGTGATATGAAGTCCTTGAAAACTATGTACCAATCGTACAATCCCTCTGGATGGGCATGATTCCATGGCAAGCTTTTTTCCCCTTTGCTAACTCCGGAGAAGTTAGGCAAGGATGTCCTATTTCGCCCTTTCTTTTTCTAACGACTTTGCCCACAGGGGATCAGTTTAAAGCCTTGCCAATGACGGTGTCGAACTCCCAACAGAGCAAAGACTTGCGGACTTCGAATACACCGATGATTCCCTAATTCTTGCTTCTAACGTCCACACAGGTAAACGCCCTGACGACTGAAGTGATTCGACACGGCGTGCAGTTCGCACCATCAAAGTGTACGATTTTACTTCAGCATTGGCGGCAGCCTGCACCTGCCCCCCACTCTTGAACAACAAAAGACTGGAAATTGCTGAAACCTTTGTTCATGTGGGGAGCTGCATTTCTGGAAATGGCGGCGTGGAGGAAGAAATATCTGTGCGTATCTCAAAGGCAGATTGGCTTTTTCTAACCCCAAACACTCATGGTACCCACATGGTGGCAGCCTGTCTTTGAAAAGCGTGGTGCATACAATACTACGGTGCACCCCATAGTGTTGTATGGTTGTGAAACATGGTCCCTGGCTGTTTGGCGCGTGTTGCTTGTGTGGCGTTGTCCGTGTTTGATGGGATCAATGTGTCAACAACACTGAAGTGCACATCCGAGACCTTGGCACGAACAAATGCTTGCTGTAAAGAACCATTTTGGAAAATCCCCGATGATCTGTCCATGTACTGAGAATTTCTTTCTAGCTCCTGCCGTTGCACGCTTTGCTTCCGCTCCCTGGACGTCTCTGGGAGAAAGAGCGTAGGATTCAAGCGATGACTTAGGGCAGATGAATAATGAAACTAGCTGAGTACCTAACACTTGCAAGACCATCTCGGTGGTCAGATTGCAAGAGTGAAGATCAAAAGGACTCCCGGTTTTTCCCCATTATGAGCATCTCCGGAGTGGCTTCTATTCGCCAGTTTTTTGTAACAACCAAAAATGGCAAAAATACAAAATGCCTATAGTATTTGGAAGTGAATTCGTCATACAGAATTCGGCCAGTCGCAATAACAAGCGGATGCGAACTGCCAACAGACACTGGATTGGCCTCGATCCAAGCTAAGTAAACAAAGATGACTAAACCACAGCAGGTGAGAAAAAGTCCTGCTACACCAATTACAGTTTGAATGCCCAAAAGGTATCCGGAACGTATCTGCACTATTGTCCAGACGACCGAGAAAAAACTCCAACTTGCTTGGATTTTCACTCAGTGGCATAACATTGTTCGCATATTCCAGGCAACACTGTATCTTGTCTTAGAAAATATCAATGTCGCTATTCTCAAATAAGGATAGGGGAATTTCCAAAATCATTTCACTAACACATCTGAAAAAAATTAGGAGGAGACATCCCTAACGAATACCATTTCTCGTGGTGAGCTTTTGTAAAACGGCCCTGTAAACACGAACTCGCCTTCCGTTGTTCAAACGCAGGGACTGTATAGGTGAAATGAATTTCTCTGGCACAGCCTTCAGTGAGAGGAAGCATCACGGAACTGCTCGATCGATTGTGTCGGACGCCACTTTCCGATCGAGGAAGACCAGGCGCGAGTATGCGAAACACGTGCGCATGTACTAACATTTTCTGTGGAGTGATTTGGTCAACATTACCCCAAAGAGGTCAGAAACCGACTTGATTCTCACGCATGGAGCCTTCATGAGTGCTAGATAATCGGTGGAGAATATTACCAGAGAGCGATTTCGATGCCTTGTTTACCAAAGTAATTTCGCTGTGATTTTCACTTGAAGACCTATAGGTTTTTTGCTTTGTATATGGATGAGTTGATAAAATTTTCCAGGAAGCACATGATCGGCTTCTGAGTTAATGGAGCTTATCAAGCATAGGTACCATGTGTGCATCTATCACAATTCTAGTGAAAAGCTAATAAGTGAGGGCACAAGTTTAAGGAGGTTTGGACAGAACAGTATCAAGTACGCACTTCTGACGATTGGCCATAACCTCGAAGTGAGTCGTTTGCTTCCGGGGCATTTTGCTCATCCACCACCATGCGAAACATACTACTGACAGAAAAAGCTCATCACTTCAGAATTTGTATTTTTTCTCTCTCTCTCTCTCTCTCTCTCGGAAGGTTGGCCTTATCTGGGGGACGAAAAATATCCAAAGAATCACCATGCGATTCCTGCGATTTATTCAAGCCCTCAAGGATTCAAATGAGATGCTACAGCAAAGTCCATAGGCTTTCTTGTAAATCGTTAGGTAGGCTGGCTTGGTTAGACACTACGAGAATTAGAACACACGAATGTTGTTCACACACTTGGTTGAATTTATCCATTTAGCAGACTTGGCTGAGGCATGCGTAATAATCTACAAGGTTCGAATTCGGTTGAAGTGCAGGATGCCATCTACAGCTGAGGCTGTAAGCATTCGTCTATATGATCCGCGCTGTGAGCCCAAAAATCGTTCGTGCAAAAACTGATGCTTCCCTGATCCACTCCTACACCAAAGATATCCCGAGTCCCTTACAGGCCTGGGGCACTCGCGTGAGCTGGGTCCCGCGATGCGTTTCAAACATTGCATAGATATATTTATTTAAGAACTGTAAACTGTCATCCCATCTCTCAATTATTTCAATTGCTATTTATTGTGCATTGGCAATATTTCGTGCAACCGTGATGTTTCTCAAACTGCCCTGTGTGATTCCTAGGAAAATAAATAATGGTGACATATTTTCAAGTTCGAATCTTTCTCGGCATTTTGTTTTTTCCTGAAATACTGTTTCCCGTTGGTTATCCGTGACGCTCGATTTCACAGTGGATCTAAGATGCGTCTGGACGGAGTAACACCTTTGAATTCCCCCTCCTTCATCTGTTGAAGCCCATTCCACATCGTTCGTCTTCATCCTTTATTCAGTTCTTGCGTGTGTCTCCAATCACCCTAGACATAAAGTCGGAAGCCGCAGCCTTATCAAAAGCACCACAGGCACAGCAAACCAGATCGACAGTAACCAGAGTTTCGAAATTTCGGTGAATTGGCATCTGGCATGCGATGAAAGCAAATGTAGAATGAACGAACACGATCTATTTTTTCGGTTCGACGGATGTAAGCCCAGTCCGTTTAGCGCTCATGTTTTGATGAACCTTTATGTTACATTCACGTGTGTCAAAAGGTGAACGAGCTTCCGCCTAGTAGACGATAACCATGCTCCAAACTCTTGTTACCGTGCTACTGGTACTACGTTGTGCGAAGTTCAGAGAAGTGCCTTCCGATAAGCAGAGCGGCTTCAAATACTGCCCTCAAACGAACATCTTACAAAGACCAATTTCCTATCGTGAAAAAGCCATTTCTTGCCCGAACAATCAACCGCAGAAAATAATTTTTCTACCTTCACTGTACAAATCTTATAAAGTGTGAATTTGTTTATTTTCAACTTTTCGGTGAAATATTTCATTTGTTCGTTTGAAAGACAGTGGAAGAAAATTGATAAGACTACCCCGTGATTAGATGCAAAACGCCTAGGAAACTCAGATATACTCTGAGTTACTTACCCAGATGCAGCTTTTGATTGGCTGCGCTACAATTCTGCATGATTTTCAACTGGATGATTCCTTTGCGCTTTTGGGGTTTTATATGGTCTCCGTTCGCCGCAATAATCAATATCGATTCGTGCAATTCATAAGCCTTATTGATCCTCCTCATGGAATGAGGCCACGTTTTGTTTCCTGAAAAACTTCTAATCCATCTAGGAGAAGCACACATGCTGACTGGCAGGAAACCCTTGAAGATACCCAAACGGCCAGGACTACCATTACGGCAATGTTTAGCACCAAAATCCGTTATTTGCTTACGAAAATGTTGGATCTGTTCCTATCTCTCCTTCATCAATCTCTTTCACACGCCTATGTTTGTATTTCATTTGAACTCCTGCATAATGACACTGTCAGAATTTTCACAGAGATTGCCAACGCGATCTGTTATATCTTCTGTCCCTTAGAAACATTGTTCCTATCAAATAAACGCATCTCCTCCCAGTTGCTGATATCTCTAAGAAGATGCAAGCAGCATTTCTTCGAAGCTCGTAATCACTCACATGTACGATGCATTTCCACCATAATAAAAGTTGAAATCAAGCGTACCGGCTTGACAAGACACGACACGACATTCACCAGCCAAATCTTGAATGGCAAGAATGATCGATCCTCATGGGAAGGCATTCGACCGTTGTGTGCGAGGAAATGAAGAGNGGTGTGCCAACATACATCAACTCCTTGTGGTCAGTCATGCCGATGTTATTAATACGTACTCGCTGTGTGGAATTGATTGTTTCCCAACTCAGTGTCATCCCAAATTCTCCCGCCATATCAGTATGATAACAACGAACCTATGCACACCTCCTTTCAGCTCACAACATTATCTGGGAGATTTCAACCCTACATCTAACATCACCAAATGTGTTCGATTTGACTGACATCTGCGTTTCACTGAACAAGGGCGACTACATTTTAAATGCAGTTATTATCAACCACCCGGATTTCTTTCCCTGAAACTACGTGTTAAAGCCCAACATATACTATCAGTCAACCTTCCATTCATTCAAGCAAACAAATCACATCAAAAATTCACGTTCGAAATTGTTCACAAAACAACCTTATTCTCCTTCAACGATCTCTTTCGCACGCCTCTGTTTGTATTTCATTTGAACTCCTGCACAATGACACTGTCAGAATTTCCACAGAGATTGCCAACGCGATCTGTGATATCTTCTGTCCCTTAGAAACATTGTTCCTATCAAATGAACGCATCTCCTCCCAGTTGCTGATATCTCCAAGAAGATGTAAGCAGCACTTCTTCGAAGCTCGTAATCACTCACATGCACGATGCATTTCCACCATAACAAAAGTTGAAATCAAGCGTACCGGCTTGACAAGACACGACACGACATTCACCAGCCAAATCTTGAATGGTAAGAATGATCGATCCTCATGGGAAGGCATTCGACCGTTGTGTGCGAGGAAATGAAGAGACTTGTGAAATGTTCTGCGGATGTCGACAGTATTAATCAAGCATTCATCCTCCCTCCAACTTATACATATTCGCACAATGCAATGGTATGACAGTAAAGTATTTCCAGACAAGAGGTGCTTGACCTTCTATGCACCACTACAATTACCACAGCGTTGGTCCTGACAGTCTGTCCTCGCCTCGTCTAACGTACGGTTTTGAGGCTCTAACTGACGCCATCGCTTCCCTAATCCACGTATCAATAACGTCAATATCCATTTCAAACTTCTGTATACAAGCGACTATCAGTCACATCCAAAAATCCAATAGTTCTAATGCCTTGACTGAACTATTCCGTTCCGCTGACTCGATGTCTTCCAATATCAAACTGACAGAATATACTGTGCTTTAGCCCCTACGCTCTTCCGTGAACCGTCCTGACCACCGCTTGCAATTCGCCTATAGATCCAACAGGTCCACTTTGAGCACTACCGCCTCCTCTGTCCGTCACATTTGTAAGTCCGCACACATCGGTGAAATCCGAAAGTTAACTATTCCTAAATAATTCGACTGCATTCGATTCGGCTCCACAGTCTCTTCTATTTCACAAACTGGAAACATTTGGTTGTTCCATGCCTTTATCAGCACGATTGTCTGATTACGTTACTAACAGAACCAAGTGTGACACAGTTGTTTGTATGACGGGTATTATAAACTTTCAAACTGTTCTTCTAGGTTAACACTCGAGGAACTGTTTCCGGGTTTTTGTTCGTCTCAATTATATCTATTCTCTACTTACATTCAGTAAGCTACCAGCCAGTTCCCTCTGGTCATCTGTTTAATGTATGCTCGTGATGTTGCTTCTCTCAAGCATTCGCAGGCAACGGATAGCTAATTTTCAAATCTGTTAGAACGACTACCCATCACCTACCACTATCTCGCACGAAGCTGGTTTAAATTCTCAAACACATCGAATTCGTTTCGAATGTCCGTTCTCTCTCACTCCCTTGGTCGGCCTACATCCCGTTCGAATCAGAACCTCTTACTTCTGTGAAATATCTAGGAGTTACTATTGATAAAATTCTGAAGTGGACTAGTCACATTTCTATCTGTGTAAAGGATCTCCGATGATTGTTAGTTCAAATCAGGAAGCTTTGACATTGCAAGGTGAAACAAGACACCATTTACCGTCTCGTATACCGATGCATTTTTCCAATCCTTCTTTAATATTCTCGTGTGTTATTTTCCCACGTTTACTCAGAAATTATTTTAAAATTGTTCGTCGGGAAATATCAAGTATTAGCCGTGTGTCTTTCATATTTCCAACTGATTTGCCCTTCAATCTATATAATCAACATCAACTTGCATATGAAATGTTTGCCCACAAAATACCTTCACATCCCACACGTCCTCTGCACAATGATCTTTCACGGTGCCACCCTCACATTTCAACGCGATTCACTTTTGTTTCATGCCCTTTAGAACTGATAGATGCAGGATTTCCATTGTCCTATTTTTGTCACGCCTCTTGGCAAACCGTGATCGTGTTTCAGCCGATTTTCTGAGCAACCTATTATAGTTCGCACAGATCATATCTCGATGAGTTTTTATTTCATTTTTACACGGTGTGAAGTCCAACTTTTTGTCTTTCTTCCCAAAGGTTTTGGCTGAACGGTACGATAAAATTTAATATGAAGAGGTGCAATAAGGCATCGTGGGTCAGTACTTAGTGAAAATGCTCGATGATGCAAGTCAGCTAAGACTGATCAACCCCTGCCACCTCGGGTGAATGATAGATGGCCCGGAACTCCATTCGACTGTACGCCTGAGGGGACGGTTGGACTCACTACCCTGAACCTTAATTCAGAAGCAAAATCAAATGTGAGCTTGTCGTCATCCTATGTTCAGAGGCTAGCTGGAAGCCTCTGGAACTATAGAACAGCGTATACAAGGTAGTCAACACAGTACATATGATCAGCCAATTCGCTTCTACAAGGACCAAACTGAACAGGTGGTCAAAATAGGCCTCATTTAAGTACTGGATTCCTGGGAATGTTACTACTAAGGCTGGCGTATAGCTATCGTGATTGTTTTTATGGGATTTTGGGAAGATGCTCTCAGCATCACGCGCAGAATAATCACCTAACCAGAGTTGATCGCTTCTGTCTCATCATCCTCGAAAAAAGGACTGGTGTGAATAGATGATCACGCCAACTTGGCAGAACGATAACAAATACTGTTGCAAAAAGCAACACTAACCGGACTGTGTAACACCCAAACTACTTGCGAGTACTATTCCATACTGACTATTTACCACTGGAGGAAGATATGTACCTGATATTCAAGTTGGTTTCCGATGCGGTCGGAGCATTATTTGCAATTCCTTCAGCCTTTTGCAAGTTTCAGAGTACCGGCATCCCTTTATAGGCGAAGTAATTCTATCTGTATTGAACAAGTGGTGTTTGATTCAGCCTATAGTGCAATCTTCTCTCTCTCTCTCGCTCAGGCCTGCACCAGAAATAATATTTCCATTTTCCTTCTGCCTGTGGGAAAGCAGACGAAGATGACTCTGTGCTAGCAGTGCTCATCGGGATTGCCCTCGTCCACGATTTCCTTTCAACTTTGTAATTGAGATGGTTATAAGAATAGCCGTATTCCCAAGTGAAATTAGCCTCATGGATGCTTGTTTGGGCATGGAACTACCTGATCTAAAATCATTGTACGATTTTCTGATTCTGAGGGAAGACAGCAAAGTAGAAAATATTCATTGACAACTTGTGGCTATATTTGGAATGCATTTTGCACCTTCCAGTTGTAAGTTTCAATAGGAAATTGGATCATTTTGAAGCCGAACACAGTTCTTGTACAGAAGAAAGTAAATAAAACGGATAAATTTGCTTACCTTGAAAACTATATTTTATCAGAAATTCTTTCTAGCACACAGAAAACACGGCTAATTTCCATGAGTTCGGGACTCCCATATCGTCAACATTATACCCGTTCATCGATCACAGTATGGAGTGCGCTTCTAACACGAAATAACGACCCTTAGCGAGCACACGACCCGGTTCTTACCAGTTTTGTTACGTGCGCTCCACCTTGGTTGCCGCAACCTTTGTGATTGAGACGTCGTGAACTAGGTAGGTGGAACAGTTGGAGTCCTTTTCGCAACGCGTTCGTGTTCATTAGATCTCTAACCGAGGAACATGTTGCCAGTTCACTAATGATTCACTGAAAAGAAAAGACACATTTAGAAGTTCACCAGAATGCTGAAACTAGAAATACTGTGACGAATGGTCATCAACTGGTCATTCGGTTCTTTTCTTACATGTCATCACTTGCGATGCGCGACGAATATAAGAGTGAATAGGACAGATGTGCGAATTTGATTTGTATTCTTTTTGCAGCTGTTCTCATCCACCCCTTAGTGTGTTTGAATATTTTTACTCATCTGGTTGTGCAGTCAGGAAAATTTTGGTAAAGTTTAGCAAATATCGAGGCTTTTCATTGTCGAACTAGTAAAAGTCGACAGAAAAAGTTTGACAAGTTGAATTCAGCAGCGCGAGCCTGAACGAGATTACGTAACTTCCGGGAAGTTGGTGATCGGTGAAAGTAATCAGGGCGGAAGACAATTTGCTTGTAAGAACTGTTAAATCAAACCATCAGCCTTTCATGATGGCAACATGTTCACATTCGTCAAGAATAGCATGGACAGCGCTGGTGGAATAAAGTTTTCCCGACGTATACATAGAGGCCCGGGATCTGAACTTAAGTGAAAACATCTGAAAGAAGACTGTACTGATGGAAAACCTACAAAATTTTCAGATTTTTCGAGATTGTATGACAGTGGCTGGGATGGACTGTCACTAACGTTTATCAGCGGACTCCCAGGCATCGAATCAACAAGGATCAGGGCTAGTTTTGCTGGCAGTCAGAGAAAAGTGAGATTGTAGCCTCATCCAGATTGAATTCGTATCCTTCTTACTCCTCGTGGACGTACATGAGGGAGAGCGGACCGTGCTTCTTGTAGCTAGTTTGAGTTCAAGCATCCAAACGGGTGCTTTTCTTCTGGTTTGGCCAATGTGACATCTGTCGCAGTTCAAGTACGTGTCTATGCGTAGGACGCCAAACGCTAATAGGCTGGAAATGGAAACAACGGCCCACAGCTGAAGTGGTCAAACCACTCAAGCAAATGTTATTCGTCCACGATCATAGGTCCAGCTAGCGAAGGTCAAGCAGCAAGGCAAAATTCTGGTTCGTAGACCAAGTCTAATGGCGCGCTCATAAATACATAGGAACTATATCAGCTGCGCACATCCACTGACGATGTCAGTCCGACTGGCGACGAAACGTTTGCCACCTAAACGCAAAGCCCGGCGGATATATTACACCCACTGGATGAGAAGAACAGCCTTCAAAAGAGATACATATATCTTTTGGAGGCTATTCTTCTTATACTATGATTGCATCAGTTATTCAAGATAGTCATTCAGCCACTCAGTTATCAAGGTTAATGAGACAGTCATACAGATATCACGACCATTCACTCGTTCATTCATTCATTCATTCATTCATTCATTCATTCATTCATTCATTCATTCATTCATTCATTCATTCATTCATTCATTCATTCATTCATTCATTCATTCATTCATTCATTCATTCATTCATTCATTCAGTCAGTCAGTCAGTCAGTCAGTCAGTCAGTCAGTCAATCAATCACCAAAATCAGTCAGTGAGTTAACACAATAAGTCCGTCCGTCACCAATTTCATCCTGTCAGTCTATCTGTCCGTGATCTGCTCATCCAATTGCGTAATTCCCTATCTCGTTGGCTTGTTCGTTATTCAGTTAGTTGATTGTTTGTTTGATTCGTTATCGAGGAAACTACCGAGGGCATCGTTTATAGCCTTTCTGTTTGTTTGCCCCATAGTAAACCAATTTTCGGTCTTCCCTTCTGGTTCTTATTGACCGACACTAAATCTAAGCAACTTTTTCTGTATTTAACCCAAGTCACTTAGTCGTCTTTAGTGGAGGTGCGGGGTCGATAAAATGCCAAACTACGCGATCTTCGACGGGGCTGTGAACTCACCTGGTCTCCAGCATCTTTGTGCCGGCAAAACAAGTCTTACGTTGACTCTCTGGTCTTCGACCATTAGTAGTATCAACTGGTGAGGACCGGGACAGGTCATTTTTGTGTACGGTTTGTTACTTGCAAGTACGCACATGTTCGTCTGATTCAGGTTCGACTGACTCATTTTCAATCGCCGCCATCCAACAAACTTCAAATCGGTCACAACTTACAACAGCATTGCCTCCCCACCCCATCATCAACAACAACAGCGAGAACGGCAACAACGACGAAATGTCAACGTTCGCACTACTGTGTTGAGTGTCTTGGATTCAAACTAAATTCCAATAAATCGATAGGTGTTCGGCTCATTGGCGCAGCTAGATCGACACTCAGGTATATACATACATGTATATATGTATAAATGTACACATATATATGCACACCCACATGCACATGGACGTACCCACATCACATGAGCACATGGTGACACCAGCCGCACACGGGTACCGTTGAAGAAAGAAACTCACAACCTCTTACAGTTTGTCGGGTCAACTAATGTTAGACAACTGTCTTGTGTGCTCTCTTTATCTGCACATGTGCAAATGAATGGACAAGAAAGACCTCTTAGGAGTAACTTTTCAAACAGGTTTGTCTACTATTGTAGTTGAAACAATCTTGAGGACTAACAGAGATTCACTTGTTTCATTGCTGAACAAAAGACCTATTAGACTATAGACACAATGTTCTTTAGTTCAGTCCACTTTTCAACAGTGATACGCATCTGTGTACCAGGTTAAGGGTACTCACCTACTGGCTGTAAATGAAATCTATTTTCATTGACTAAGGAGCAGATCAGCGGAGCCGCACATGCCAGATCATGTGACCAGAGTACGAGAAGCTTGTTTAGCCGACGTTACACATCCGGTAACGTTTCTAGTGTCTGAAAGATTACCATCACAACATTCAGAACAACCCCATTTGGTAAAACAAGTCTTTCGTTTATTCATTTCCAATTCGGTCACAATCCAGATAAAAGCAATATGAAGCGGATCATGCAGTTTGAAGTAAATAACCCCAATCAAAGCGGAATATCTATATTCATCACATTATCATTGTCAATTGTTTGACCGGGCGAATGTAGCTCTCGTTCAGTCATCTATAAGCTGCTCGATAAACCCATCACGTGACGATAACCATACGAGTGATCCGAATGTCCATGCATGATTAGTACTTCTCATGTTCGGTTATATGATGCAGTTCATCTTGTTCGTTTGCGAATTTCAAGCGGATCAGAAAATGAATGCTTGGAAGAAAAATTTCCAGTCAAATTTTTTTAAATTGTAACACATTAGTTTATTTCATTAAGCCAAATGTTGGTTTCACCAATAAACAGCCGTTAGACATTCGTTGGTTGTGTAAATGATGTTCAGTTGCGGTACGCTGTATGAACTGTAACTCATTTACTGTGCAAAAAAAGGAGAGGTAATCGGGAAGTATAAATATTACTACACTATGTCGCTACTACTACTAAAATGCCATACCATACCGCCCTACGCTATACTGTACCATACCATGCTACACTATACTACTAGCGTCAGGTAAAATACTGCCATAATACTATGCTGAAATTCTGTGCTATGCTACAATAAATTGCAGATATACTGTATCATATTTTCTTGCCGTTTTCCGTAAGAGAGATGGTGCCTTTCTGGATTGAGGATTGCCAGTAGACTAACATTCGCATATGGAAATTTGTACAGCCTCAGAAATAACAATTAGATTAACGGTCTGTTCAGAATTTGGAACTCCAACATCTGCCTAGTTTTTATCACCCCATACAAAACTATCGACCGAATCAGTCTGTGATCACCGAAGGACAGTTGTTAAAACTGTTTAGAAGGCGGACTGGATAGGATGATGCTTTTTTTCGTGCAACATGGTCTAAAGCACTTGTTATCCTGTGTGGATTTGTTATGACGTCTTTTGAACCCTGGGGCTATCGAATGGATCTTAACTCGGTGTGTAAGAATTTCGAGATGAGTCGGTACCTGTCCTTGGGAGTAGAAGCTCCACAGGACCTTATACGGCCGGTAGGGTTCGGTAACTAACTAACCTTTAACAGCATTCATTGTCGACTACATATACTCAACTGCCACAACGAGACTACTGTCACAACGAGACTACACCTTGACGTGGTGTGACGGCTTGCCTGCCTCCATGATCCAAAAAGCTACACAGGATGGCTTATCTCAAGCCGAAGATCCCATCATGCCTGAAAGGTCAATGGATAGAGAGTCCTGACGAAATAGGCTCCTTGTC
>LUCM01010293.1:121814-132902 GCA_008360955.1 Fasciolopsis buskii | reverse complement strand
CTTCGTGGTTGGGGTCCGAAAGACTTGTCGACTTGCTGGCTGGAGACACTGAAGGATATGGCAGTGAACCGTGAACAGTGGCGATCGTGCTGTCATTTTCTATCGAATCAGAATGATTGAAATCACGTGCATTTGTACAGTTAGACTGTGTTCCGTGTGTTGGCTGCAGCAGCATCTTATCTGTTCCCGCTTGTGTAGATCCACTCCCTGTTCCCGTTGGATATTCGCTCTTTTTATAAAAACGTGTAACTCTGGGGAACGGCAGCTGTCAGTGAGGCTTGCCTTGCTGTTTAAAGCTGAACGAGGATGATGATGATGACATATACTCAGCATAAAAACAGAACTGTATTCTAGGTTTGGAGAATGTCACCTTTGTTTTGCGCTCTACCACACTTTTACCTCCCGTGTGACTACTTGTTCAATTTCTTTTGTCCCATTTTCGTTGGAGAGACCTTCGTGAACTGTGAGCAGGTAGCCGAGGAGAGTTTGCTACTCAAATAAACATGCAAGTTCAAACAAAAAACCGGCCTATGGTAGGCGCGACTTGAAGGTTTTTATTACCCCTAATTCTGGATCCTTGTATTCGATGATGTTTTTCTGACTGGTGACAAAAAGTGCGTTGCCTTGAAGTTTGACTCGCAAATTGGAATTTTTGTGGTCGTGGAGGACCAGACGAAGGTGCGTGTCACGGTACGATGATCTGTATCGGGTGACATGTCAAAAACTACGAACTAACAACACCCCTGTTTTACGTTTCTTCCCAACTAAGTTGCCCAACGTTGATTTATCTCGAACAATGTACTAAACAACACAGTTGATTTTGACTTCGACGGATGTCGAACGGGTTAACCGTTGCTCTGAACTCATAAAAAACATTTAAGAATCCATTGTCTGCAGGCACTAATTGTGAACAGACTCACCGAAAAATTTAGGGGTTTCGAATCAGAATGCTTTTGTCTGGGTGACACTCAAGTGACGGTCTTTCTTTGTTGATTTGATGAAATCTTTTTAAAGTCTACCATTGTTTTATCAAAACCTCAGACTTAAACAAACTTGTGTGCTTGACGATCATTTCAACTGTCAAACGGCATCAATTACAGCGGCAAAATATACAAAATTGTGGTGTTCTCCAAAGTGAAAAGAACGATTCACCGTGAATTCAACTGACTAGTCCATATTTACAGAAAATAAATTATCATGCGCATGCGAGAATACATTCAGCGAGCGGTCTACCACTGTACTTCAGTACCAAACGGTCGTGAACTCTATGTTTGAACCTGGTGGTCCTTCATCCGACAAACATTGGCCTCTTATCAGCCTGAAGATGGTGTCTAGTCGCAAATTGCCCACCGGTCTTTTCAGTGTGCACCATCCCTTGCAGTTTCCCCCTGGCAAGTACAATTTTCACCTAATGTATTGGCACAATTTTCGTTGACTTCTTTTATCTTCTTCTTGTAATTCTACTTTTTATTTATTTTACTAATGAAGAGAAAACATGCATTAATTTCAAGCAGTGTGTGGCGCCCGACGGAGAGCTACTCAGCGGAGAAGGTGAACGGTTATAGGAGCATTTCAGTCCCCGACGTTGAGGCGGAAATCCTGTGTTGATGACCGTGGGACTATCACAGATCTCTAAAAAAACTCAATGAATAAATACAGAAAGTATGTTCAAATTAAGGGAGAAATCAACGCCCCGATTTGTATTAGAAGGGAAAATGCTAATATGAAAGCCTTTGCGTTACTGATAGTCCAGCAGTGGGGCTGAAAAAGACTGACTGAATTGGATAACAAAGTGTCGATGGCATATTTGTTAATTGGAAAGTGTGAAAGAGATAATTCATGTAATCCGTCTTTCATGAAGAGGCAATGTGTGACGCTGGATGGATCGATCCATCAGGCCATACAGAAGTTTGTGTTGACTGCACTGTTAAGTGGCTAAAGGATGACTGTCGTTGGACAATATTAACAAGGAAATTTTTCGTAGATGATGACTGGCAAGTGTTGGTGAATTATTTTCGAGGCACGTTTGTGAAACGGTGTTCTAATAAAAATACCAAGTGCTCCCTGAACGCGCCGAGGTCCGGGGTATGCGCCAAACATTGATCGTTAGTAGTTATGACTAATCGACAGAAATTGCTACTTGCCGCTAGATCATGCTGAGGATGTTCGGTACATTTCTCCATTCTAGTCACTGCGTTTCCTTAGTGATAATCACACACATTGATTATATTACTCATTGAACACTAAAGTCCACCACTGAATATTGCGTTTCAGACAGCAGTCCTGTAACCCAGTACTATCGGATCAGTTGCAAATGCTATTTTCATCGAATGGTGCTCACAAATGTACCATCTGCATGCGAGAATAGTGGATGAACCTGGATATTGCTCATTCACTCGTGTTGACTGACAGCTCCAAAGTCTACCACCAGAACAGTTTCTAACAAAAAGATGACTGGAGGCGATATGCAAACATACATCAACTCCTTCTGGTCAGTCATGCCCGATGGTATTTTTACGCACTCGCTCTGTGCTGGAGATTGATTATCCCCCAAATCAGTGGTCATCCCAAATTTTCCCGCCCATACCAACTATGATCACAACGAAATTATACACACCTTTCAGCTCACAACATTATCTGGAAGATTTCAACCCTGTATCTAACATACCACCAACTATATTCGATTTGGCCGGACTCCCGTTCTCGTCAATCGAAGGAGCATTAGACTTTAAATACAATTATTATCAACCAACGTGATTTCTGAAATTGCGTGCTCCCATCTCAATTAGTGGTCACTGTCTGGCTTCTGTTAAAGGACAAGCATATACTCTCAGTCAACCTTCCATTCATTCAAGCAAAACAAATCACATCGAAAATTCACGTTTTGAATTGTTCACACAACAACCTAACTCTCATTATTGATCAATCTCATTCACAGCTCTGTTGTATTTCACTTGAAATCCTGCATAATGGACACTGTCAGGAATTTTCACGAAGATTGCTACAGAGTCCCTTAAAAAAAATCACTTTGTTCCTCTTTAAATGGACGGATTCTCCTCCCAGTTGGCTGATAATTTCTAAGAAGACGTAAGCAGCACTTCTTCGAAAGCTCGTAGATCACTCACATGTACGATGCATTTCCACATAAAAATAAGATGAAACCGAGCGCATCGACAACGACGCGACACGATACGACATTCACCAAACCCCCCAAACCTTTTGGGGAGTGGCAAGAATGACCGGTCCGAAATCAGTCGAAATCAGTTCGAAATCAGTCGATCATGCTTATCACCGTTGCCATTTCCACACATGCCCAGGTCATATATGGAACAGGGGGTTCCACCTAGAGCAAATACCCGCCTCCGATATCCATCATATTTGGAATTCCATACACGGTTCAACAAATCCTCACGTTGCCTATTTTTACGTTATTTGCCTGCTAATTCTCTTGTCCAATTCTTCTCGGTACTTCACAAACTGGAAACACTTTTGTGTCCATGCCTTTATCAGCACGATTGTCTGATTACGTTACTAACAGAACCAAGTGTGTATGAACGGGTGATAAAACTTCGAAACTGTCAGTTAACAACTCAGGGGGACTGTTTCCGGGTTTTGTTCTCTCAATATATCTACTTTCTCTACTTACATCAGATAAAAACTAACTTAACAACCAGTTCCCTCTGTCATCTGTTTAAGTATGCTCATGATGTTGCCTTCTCTCAAGCCATTTCGAGCAACGATGACTTATTCAAACTCTTGTGTAGAACGAACCATCCACACCACTTATCTGCACAGCTGGTTTTAAATCTCACACATCCGATGCGTCTCGAATGTCTTGTTCTCTCTCCACTCGCTCGGTTCGGCTTACCCATCCGAAACACGTCTTCCGTCGAATCAGAACCTCTTACCACAGTTGATTCTGTGAAATATCTAGGAGTTACTATTGATAAAATTCTGAAGTGGACTAGTCACATTTTCTATCTGTGTAAAGGAATCTCCGATGATTGTTAGTTCAATCAGGAAGCTTTGACATTGCCAAGGTGTGAAACAAAGACACCATTTACCGTTCGTATACCATGCATTTTCCAATCCTTCTTTACTGTTCTCGATGTGTTATTTTTCCCAGCGTTTACTCAAAAAATTATTTTAAAATTGTTTCGTCGGGAAATATCAAGTATTTAGCCGTTGTCTTTCATAATTTCCATCTGATTTGCACCTCTCAATCTATAATAATCGACATCAACTTGCACTATGAAATGTTTGCTCACAAATCTTCACATTCCCACACGTCCCTCTGCACAATGATCTTTCACGGTTGCCACCCTCACATTTCAACGCGATCCACTTTTGTTTCATGCCCTTTAGAACTGATATATGCAGGATTTCCATTGTTCTATTTTTGTCACGCCTCTTGGCAAACCGTGATCGTGTTTCAGCCGATTTCCAACAATTTTTATTCCACTTCTTTTGACTGAAATTAGACATTTGTTGTGCGCAAAATTCTACGCTATGCTTTGCCATACAATACAATACAATGCAATACAATACAATACAATACAATACAATACAATGTAGTACGATATAACACAATAGAATAGAAAACAACACGGTAGAATACAACGCCTTGTAATACAATACAAACAAACCATCCTTGTTTGCCCCCATTCAGACGTTTGGCAAAACGTTTGCTCCCTTGTCCAGTGGTTAAGTTGCGGTGTTCTTTCTTCATGTGTTCGTAAATGTTCGAATCTTCTGAAACGACCAGGAATTTCTGGACGCTGAAATGCATCTCTAACGAGCGAGAAATTTGCAGAGTAATGTAGGGAATTCAGGTTTGCTGACAAATAACGCGATTATTTGGAAGTCGTGTACCGTGAGCTGATAGGCACTTGGTACTCTGGTTACGGTACGGCCTCTTTACCTCTCCGTAGTGTGGTTCCTGACTGCCTGAGTCTCTGCGACTTTGGCGTATTATGTCACATGAATTACCAGTGGAATTATCGTAGCAGGTTTAAAATAAACGACTCAACGATTACATTGTGACGCTACTCGTTATACACGTCCGAACCACCTCAGTCCATTCGAATTCATCGCTTGGTTCGCAGAATGATTTCCGTGACTCAGCACCTTACGACTAATCTTCCGGTGTTTCCGAGACACTCCTCCCATCATGGTTAAGGCAGTTTAAATGATAATAACTTCCTTGTCTTTTCGTATGCACTGACATCAAAAGACAAGTTTCTGAGCTGCACAGCACGACTGGTATCACTGACGCTCTAATGTAAGGCTGCGTCCTGGTGCCAAAAAGCAAGGCCCTTTTGTTTCACCCAGACTAGTCATGCGACAATGGGGACCGATCACGTCCGGGAAACAGGACTATCCGGGAAGCACTCACGTGAAAGACGCATGGGCAAAAGTCTTGAGCGACTACAAGTCAGGTAGGAGGGAAGGGAGAAGTGGTCTGATTTTGTGAAAAACTCAGAGACGAACCGCGGCGGCGTTCAGAATGAAAGCCAGAGAAGTGATAGTGAGCTAGAGACACGGAGCAGCAACTGACCAGTTAGCTCTGTCCTGTGGGGACATATGTAAACCGTTTGAATGCAACAGTCGTATCGACCGGCCAGAGACCATTTTAATCGCTTTCGCTAGATTGATTCAGGAGCTAATAAGCTGAAATCACGACAACCTACTGAAGGCGCTAGAGATGAACCGATTTCAAGACAGCGGCAGTTTATATTTGGCCCCTGATCGGTGAGTGGATAGCATGTCGAATCCACAGATATCTCCATATCCTAGCAGTCATTCCCGTCCTCCGTACACGCGAAGACGCATCATTTGACCCATAATTATTGAACTTCTTTTATTTGACAATATTCCTTCTTTTACTTCTTCATTCGCACCTACCTGGATCTTTTCCGCGGAAGAACTAAATGGTACAAGGCGCGAGGACGTCAAAAATAAAGATGGGGACTGGAAATCGCCACCCGTTTTTGGATTTCAGATATCCCATTCCGGAGCTTGGTGAATGCAGAAGGGTGGTCGTGATGAACCAGCTACGGGGCTCATCTTTTTGACTCCTCTGTTCACGTAGACGATGGACGAACTGTTGTTAGAGTCGTTGGCTGGTCGTGTGACATCCGGTGCGAAATCCGGACAAATCCATTGCTTCTCATCATTAAATGCCACTAATGTGGCTGTAGTTAGCACTGGAAATTTACGTGCGATATCCGAGGAGAGTTGTGTTTTACCCTCCTTTGCATTTTCCGGTTACTGTTCACTTTCTATTGATTGCCTCATTTTTGCCATTGGACATATTCACAGGTCGGATGACCTTTTCAAGTTAAAGTGGCCCAATTTCGCGTACGTTTTCTGACTCAGGCCTTGTCCCGCGCATGTTGCACTTGAAAGTATGTCAAAAAATAACGTGACTCATTTTATTTTGATTCTTTGGTTTGCAGTGCACGGGTATCCCGTTTCGTTCGGGATTCCTTCCGGTTTTTTACTAGATGCAATTTGTTTTGCGTGAAATTCAACTGGTCCAAAACTGTTTTCCCAAATACATTAATTTTTGAACTGAAAAAAAACGAGGTTTACTATTCTTCTTTGGCTAATTTGGAGTCTCCCACTGTATACACTATCATCTGGGCCCATCGTAGGATATCAAATCTTTCAGTCACCTGGGTAATATTCACAGTCAATCTAAATCTTAGGCTCTGTGAAAGCCGATCTACTGAGTTACATCCAGTTAGTAGTTTCTGGTCCTTAAAGATCCACAGTGAGAGGACATCCATCAACAGAGGTGTTCTGATTCTGCAATTCATTCAACTGTTGTAAAGACGGCCAAAAACTCCAGAATTCGACATTGCTGACATCACACTAAATGTTGGTATTGGAATGGAACAGCGTAAACTCTTTGAACTCACGGTTCTATTGCAGTCTGACCATAAAATGTGCGAGAAGCACATTTAGTCACATAATTGGGCAAATCTAAAGGGCCATCGATGAGCAATTGATCAAAGATTTTACCCCCAGCATGGACATTCAAGTCTGATCGATCTTTATTTCTTTTGGCCTTTCTCCTTCCGTTTTGGTCTATATGCATGCGGTCACTGGAGGTTTTCTTTCTTGCCATGTTGGTCCGTTTTTCGGACCGCAGCACTCAGCCGGGGGCATTTTGGTATTAACTGCGTCTGCCTGCTGTTACGCCCTTGCCTACCGAGATTACACTTGTTTTTTTTTCATCTAGCACTTTCTAATACAATCAACCCTTTTACTTTGGCCGATTAAATTTGGTTAGTTGGCAAAAGCAGTTTGGTTCAGCAGCATTCCATGCCAATTGTTGCCTGGATAAGTGAAATGTCAAAATTAAACCTCGTTGACGTTCACCGGATCTGAAATTTACTGAAGAGTAAGTACCGAGTAAAATCGTTTCCCCTTATTCAGCAGGAACTGTTTTGACAGCTGAAGCAAATAGAGAATAACGCATTTAGAGGTCCTGTTATTCTAATATCTAACCGTTATGTCAACTCGTATCGATCGCCCCAGGACAGCAGATGATCAAATCGTTGTCAAAGGTTACTAAGGTCTAACTTCGCCAATCTGAAATCACCTGTTCCGCTAGTAGGTATTCAAGTGACCGAGAGATTTGTATACTCCAATGGCTGTTGGGTTTCAATGTATTCCTCCTCGATAACCCAAGGAAAATATGCTCGTTCAAATATAGGATATGACGTGAAAGATCAACTTTTTTCTGGCTGTTTGCTAAGTCAATCCTGGTACAGATACACTTGATACTCAACTTTACAGAATGCGGGAGTTATTTGCCTATTGTTTATACAAAAATCATTATTAACAACCTGAACTCAAACTCCCCACCTCCAGCTTGCCGAGTAGATGCATTACCACGGGCGGTGGCCAAACGGATAAGGTCGTGGCGTTTGACGTGAAGGTCGCGGGTTCAAGTCCTCCCACCGCCGGTCAATTTCCGCACTTGGCAGCGCCTTGCTGATCGCGGCTCCCTTCCTGAAAAATGATGTACATTGTGATTTCATTAATAAAGGAAGCAAACGATAAAAGATAGGCATTATTGTTGAACGCCGACCACATAAATGAGAACCGAGTTGTGATATTTATGATTAATCTGATGATGCGATTTTTTTTAACGATCATTTCTGATATTTTTGATTTGTAAGTTCATTGCTAAATGTCACCACTGCCTTTCTGTTTCCCATATTGACTGTTTTCTGTGGAAATGAATCCTAGAATTTTTCAGTCGAACGTTAAGATTGCATCCAGACCAACTCGCACTTTGACCGTAAGATAGTAATGTGCCATTTCGCGGATAGAGCCACGGGTTTTGTCCAAAAAGTCAACTACATACTCATCTTAGTCATCACCAAAGGCTAGGTCTGGCAATGATATCTTGATGCTACGAAATGACGCCAACGTGTGCTCGCGTGTGCGCATACAAACGCACCAACTAATGAGGCAGGTTTCAATGAACATTCTCTGAGACATTTGCTCACTTCTACACACTATATTATCCACGGTATACAACTTTTCATGTATATACGACCGACACTGTACGAGTGTTTCGTTCGGCTTCGGGGAAGGGTGGGGTGGGGTCTAATGGTAAATCGCCAACGATGAACATGTCTTCGCAAGTATAGCCGGAAAAAAAGTGTTTTGATGACGCTGTGGTTCTGTGCATAGATTCGTGTGGGTGTCATTATGAGTATGTGCGTGTACATGTGTGCAGCCTTGAGTGCTGTCGTTTGCTCACGTAAAAATCGTTGTCATGGCAAATAGTCTTAGCTACGGCTTTACAGCCCTATAATTCATCAATACAATCCTCACGGATGCATCCATAATGCACATATATCAAACCAATTTGTTTCAGCTGTCTGTCCTAATGGTGCAACTAATCACAAAGTTCACATCTTATTCACTACCAGTCGTTTAGGTGCTAGCTTGACACCACTGAAGTCTGGAGTAGGGAACACCTCTAGGCAGATGGTCAGCTGATAGAGAAATAAGATGTCCTCACGTGGATAGGGGCAAAACAAACAGCTTGCTTCCAAAGAATAGAAACATTACTATGAATGCATGTCGAATGCCGTTCTCGTTCATGGGTGAATGCTACTGAGAGTTCATGGTGTTGGAAATGAACCATTCATTTAGTCATTGTATCGTTCGACCAATCAGCCGATCAATCAATTAATCGGTAAATCAATAAGTAAATATTACATTGAATAAGATGAATGATGGAGAGTAGTATAATTTATGGTTAATAAACCCACTTACCTAACCGTGTGACCAATAAACAACTTGGTCTCATCTGACAATAACTGAAATTCAAATGATCGGGGAATATCATAATGATGATTTCTAACAAGGATGAAACAGCTGTACAGTGCTTCCATGGTTTCTTTATGGTGAGATGAGCGATGATACCACATGATGAATTATTTCATGAAAATATCACAATCGTCAAGTCATCAGATGCCCCTAATTGGCTAAACTAACAACTAATCAGTGATAGTAGTCAAGGATGAAAAATTGTGCATGAAATGACGACCGATCGTTGATCGCTTGGTCTTATGGGTGGACATTAATGATCGGCCATTAATAAGCAATCAGAAGAAGTAGTATCAAAGTTAACACAGTTCCATACTCTGATCCGGACTTGTGCTACTGCATTTCCCCATTTTCGTCCTGTGTGACTCACCAATTCAAGTTTCTTTCCACTGCTGACGGCTTCAATTCACTGGAGCTAGCCAACTTCCATTCACTGTGTTTGATCATTTGAAATTCCAACACCTACAATGCTTATTCTTTTCAATTTGGAATGTTGGACGTGGTATTCCGCTAATATACGATGCACCTTCAATATTTACCCGAATATTTCAAGTAGCACTCACCCACAAGTTTGATTTCATTTTCTTTGTTCCCTTCTGGGCAGTTGTCTTCATTTAGCAGTCGAGCATCCAGTGCACACGGGTCTGTGATTTTCAAAACTCAGCGCGATTTTGTTATCTGGTTAGCTTCTAATGGGCAACCCGGAGAGCTTCATCGTTGTGGTGCTCCATTCGCAACCGTTCGTCCCTGATTTCGCACCCCCGTTCATATTCACCGGCAATAGCAGCTAACGAACCAGATGAGGTAACTGTACAGTGATTCTATGGTATTCATAAGTGAGTAAGCTATCGACGCTCCGGGAAGATTCATTGAAAAACCCCAGATCTCTGCATTATGTCATCCCATTTTACCCAACAAATAATCGGACGTCTAAGAAAGCACGTCTTGGTAGAACTGACAGGACTTTTCGGTTACCTTGATAATTCACCATTTATTTGGTCGGAACAGCTAAAGCAAGCCGGATAGAGCAATAATAACCAAAGCTACGTACAGAAATCTGCTTTCTCATTGCTCCAGCAGCCCGTTTCCTCTGACTGGTCGAGCTAATCAATTGTTGAATAAGTTCAACTCGTCTCCGGCAAATGTGAAATTCACAACAGAGATGGAGTTGAAAAATGAAATAGCATTCCTAAAAGTGCAATTTAGTTGTCAAGACGACAGCTCAGTTAGGCATTCAGCACACAAGAAAGCCCCGTGGAATATACAATACATCAAATTTTACAGCTTTATACCTCTTAATATGAAGAGGAATCTAATTAGATGTCTTATAGCCATAACAAAAAGAATATGCAAGGAAGATGCTGTTGAAGCAGAACTTCAGATGGTAAGAGGAGTATTCGCTGAAAATGGCCTCCAAAATAGATTAAATGACAAGATATGCGAGACAGGAAAGGAAGTTAACAGGATGGCGACGGTTTTGAGAATGCCATCATACATATCCCCGCCATTCAAAGTTGGCATGCTAGCAGAGGTAGCACGAAGGAGACTGACTTCCAGTAAGACATTTTAGACAACCAAGCTTCGAATTCTGTTCAAATCCCACCCCGTTGTGTCATTGCGGTTGATAGACCAAGTTCCTGATTCTGCAGTCTCGTTTTGTGTTTATTCAATCACTTCTTCCTGTGGCGCGGTACATCAACCGCACGCAACGGGTGCTTGTCCGCACTCAGC
>LUCM01010293.1:0-119501 GCA_008360955.1 Fasciolopsis buskii | reverse complement strand
CTTGAGTCCAGGGTACGCCGTACATGAAAAACCATCCCACAGCCTAAATTTTGATTTTATCCAAATTATGTTTCGTGTTCTAACGTGTGAATTCAGTGAGTTGCCCAACCAGTGGGTACTGACCTAGAGATTCTAAAATTTCTTAGGTAATTATTCTATACCGCGGGTGCCGGATGCCACTTCAAAATGATCATAAAATTTACAAAAGATAGTGGTAAGCCTATCGCCTTTCATTGATCGTTGATGCTGGATTTCTGGCGAAATGTGCGCTAAATGTTTGTACATTACTCTCATTAAGTTCTCCTCACCAGGCTCGTAATGCGGCACGGCGGTGGCTTAAACTGATTGCCGACGAAATTTCTAGCCGATGTTTTTTGGTAGACAACTCCAAAACTCAGTGCTTAGTGCCGAAAAGATTCGTAAGTTCTCGTTGAATAAAGGGAACAAAAATTCAACCAATTGGTCCTTCGTGCATATTAAGCTTTTTGCATGACTTTGGGTAAGGCTTTTTATATACATATTTTTATATATATGCAAACATTGTTACATACACGCATACAAGCATACATGCAAGCATGCCGAAACCAACGGATCAGGTTTTTCTAAGATCGCCTTTGTTAGTAAATTGGGATTATCTACAATTCTGGTTTGTCTCGGTTCCCGCTCTCCTCGTTTCCCAAAACAGGGCGCCTGAGTAACCCAAATTCTGGCGTTGCCATTCGAGACTAATCTGGTCTACTGAACACTCCAATACTTTCCTTCAGATCACAGCATAATCTATCGATTCTCAAGCACAGTTTTCCACTGGTGAATTTGGTCTGAAACAGTTGCCTACGGTCAGATCCATCGATAACTACGGTATGCTTACTATGAATTTATACAACCAGTAGTTGCAGTTGGTGCTAGAAAATTACAGTTCTCCTCGTAATCACCACCTATCACTCACAATCGGTCGTTTCTTCCCAATTATATTCGATCATTGAACACTCGGGTACGGCGGGCACTGACTTCCCTCATAGACTATTTTTCTACACCGCATAAAGAGCTCAACATTGGATCATCGAAAAGTTACTCTTAAATAGACCACCAGACCAGGCCAACTAATTAGCTTCCGCATGCGCTTTGGCTGGCTGCGATATCATTCTTTAATCGGCATTTCGCTGTATACTCCGCAAAATTTTGGTTCCATTATGGTCTTCGTTCACCAATACAATCGATCGGAATTATTGTTTCTCAGTCTAGATTGGGATCACGCATCGTTGCATCTCAAATATCTTTTAATCTCTCAAGAATTGGCACAAGCGCTGACGGGCAGGCAGCATTTAAGTGCATCCTTCGGGCTAAAACGTCCATTTCGCCATCGTTCAGTAAGAATTTCAATTATCTGTTTACAGAAATGTCGGGTCTATCTCTCCAGCTCCCATCACAGACTGGCGACCACACATGTATTATCTGCATGCGAGAATCGTGGATGAACCTGGATATTGCTCATTCACTCGTGTTGACTGATAGCTCCAAACTCTACCACCAGAACAGTTTCTAACAAAAAGATGACTGGAGGTGGTGTGCAAACATACATCAACTCCTTCTGGTCAGTCATGCCCGATGGTATTTATACGCACTCGCTGTGTGGAATTGATTACCCCCCAACTCAGTGTCATCCCAAATTCTCCCGCCATACCACTATGATCACAACGAAATTATACACACCTCCTTTCAGCTCACAACATTATCTGGGAGATTTCAACCCTGCATCTAACATACCACCAACTGTATTCGATTTGGCTGACCCCCTCGTTTCGTCAATCGAAGGCAATTAGACCTTAAATACAATTATAATCGACAAACGTGATTTCTGGAATTGCGTGCTCCCATCTCAATCAGTGGTCACTGTCTGCTTCTGTTAAAGGACAACATATACTCTCAGTCAACCTTCCATTCATTCAAGCAAACAAATCACATCGAAAATTCACGTTCGAAATTGTTCACACAACAACCTTACTCTCATTGATCAATCTCATTCACACGCCTCTGTTTGTATTTCACTTGAACTCCTGCATAATGACACTGTCAGAATTTTCAGAGATTGCCAACAGGTCCCTTAAAATCACTGTTCCTCTCAAATGGACGGATCTCCACCCAGTTGCTGATATTTCTAAGAAGACGTAAGCAGCATTTCTTCGAAGCTCGTAATCACTCACATGTACGATGCATTTCCACCATAAAATAAGATGAAACCGAGCGCATCGACACGACGCGACACGATACGACATTCACCAACCAACTTTGGAGTGGCAAGAATGACCGGTCCGAAATCAGTCGAAATCAGTCGAAATCAGTCGAAATCATCGATCATGCTATCACCGTTCTTTCCACCTACATCCCAGTCATATATGAACAGGTCCACCTAGAGCAATACCGCCTCCGATATCCATCATATTTGGAATTCCACACACGGATCAACGAAATCCTCACGTTGCCTATTTTTACGTTATTTGCCTGCATTCTCTTCGGTCCAATTTCTCTCGTACTTCACAAACTGGAAACATTTGGTTGTCCCACGCCTTTATCAGCACGATTGTCTGATTACGTTACTAACAGAACCAAGTGTGTATGAACGGGTGATAAAACTTCGAAACTGTTAGTTAACAACTCAGGACTGTTTCCGGGTTTTGTTCTCTCAATATATCTATTCTCTACTTACATCAGTAACTTAACAACCAGTTCCCTCTGTCATCTGTTTAAGTATGCTCATGATGTTGCCTTCGCTCAAGCCATTTCGAGCAACGATGACTTTCAAATCTGTTAGAACGAACTACCATCCATCTACCACTTATCTGCACAAGCTGGTTTAAATCTCAACACACCCGATCGTTTCGAATGTCTGTTCTCTCTCACTCGCTCGGTCGGCCTACCCATCCGAAACGTCTTCCGTCAAATCAGAACCTCTTACCACAGTTGATTCTGTGAAATATCTAGGAGTTACTATTGATAAAATTCTGAAGTGTGCTACTCACATTTCTATCTGTGTAAAGGATCTCCGGAAGCTTTGGCATTGCAAGGTGAAACAAGACACCATTTACCGTCTCGTATACCGATGCATTTTTCCAATCCTTCCTTAATATTCTCGTGTGTTATTTTCCCACGTTTACTCAAAAATTATTTTAAAATTGTTCGTCCGGAAATATCAAGTATTAGCCGTGTGTCTTTCACATTTCCAACTGATTTGCCCTTCAATCTATATAATCGACATCAACTTGCATATGAAATGTTTGCTCACAAAATACCTTCACATCCCACACGTCCTCTGCACAATGATCTTTCACGGTGCCGCCCTCACATTTCAACGCGATCCACTTTTGTTTCATGCCCTTTAGAATTGATAGATGCAGGATTTCCATTGTTCTATTTTTGTCACGCCTCTTGGAAAACCGTGATCGTGTTTCAGCCGATTTACCGCGCAACCTGTAATAGTTTGCGAAGGTTATACCTCGACCAGTCATTTTCCTTTTTGCAAAGTGATGATCGCAACGTTTTAGTGTTTTTTTCTCCACAATTTGTATCTGAAATGCTGTTCTTTGTTCGCATTATCCAATAGTACATTACAATACAATACTATATAAGTGTCGGATTGTTCTTCCCATACTGTCTTTCTGGTGCTTCTCGAAAAAGTGTCACTTTCGACCGTCAAACCACAAGCACCGGAATTCGTACAGTCAATTCGTTATTTTCTTTTAAATTAGTTTTGCTCGCGTGGGTTCGTTCTTCAATTTCATTTGTGGTTTTCCGGATGAATGGTTCCCTGTCTTGTTAGCCTGGTATTTCGGTAAAGCTTCAAAGTCGAAATCAGTGGTTCGTAAAACTCTACGAAAATACTACTGAATATCTGTGTGCATTGCATACTCCGGTCATGTTAACTGTCGTTGTGACTAGGCTGAAGGAAACTATGGAAAAGAAGAATTACACGGAGCATCAAAATTACCTAATTTGGGGAAATGAGGACGATGATCATAAAATATTAGTTATCAGAGGAAGACAAATCCTTTCGCATTAACGGGTTCTTCGACCTGGCAGGAACTGTACTGATCCGATATTCAGCCCATATCACCTCGTGTGGTATCCAAACACTTGCCTAAGTCCGACTAACCCCGTGTTCCTGGATATCGAATCAATTTTTGATTTAGTTGATAGGAATTCTTTGAGCAATTGCCCGTCTAAAAATTTGCACCGGTTAATAAATTCCTCCGCAACAAAATTATCCAGAACGACTAAGGGCTTAGGGGAAGTTTTCACCTTCCATTGCTGTCGTCCGCGGAGTTCGACAAGAACGTTCCTTTCTACCAATCGCCTTTAACTGTAAGATTGATGACTTCGTTAAATTGTCAATCTGGGACAACCTGGATGGTAGTTTCGAGCTCCCGCTCGGGTGCAGAATTGCCGACGTGGAATGCGCCGAAGACATTGTCCTACTCACTTTATGGTTCCAAGTACCTCAGTCCGTTAAAATCGTTTGGAAACTGACGTGGTCTGATATGGAGCTCACTTCGAACAATCAGAATGCTTCTTCTGTGTTGGCTCTAACCTTCAGCGTACTTTGTCAACAAATTACTGTATGCTGATGAAAAAGTTATTGACCTGGGAAGTAGAATTTCTAGAAACTGGGGGCGTCAGGTGAATAACTGGTAACTTCACTCGCCAAACTTGCTTTTTTAAGACCTAAAGCATCTCTGGTGTACATGCAACATCATTCTTTCCCTGAAAGGCCGCGTGTATAATAGAACCATTCTGTATAGTTATGAAGCTAGACCATTTCAAACTCAAGATATTCATCTCTTAGTTGTGTTTGACATTCGCCGGAGTTTGGGTGGAATTGCCCATGTTTCGTAGGAGCAACTAGCCAGAAATGATCGATGGTCAAACTGAGTGATTGTCACGACCGATTCCTCGCTAGAAAAAAGGTCACGATGCAAAATGGTCTCCACTGTCTTGGTCAGGCACAGACAACGCCGGTTGCTTAGCGCATTGTCTGAGCTTCCTACGTCTGACCGGATGAAAAACTGTACAGCATAGAAATAAAGAAACTAAATGTATGTTTATAGCATCCAGGACCTTCTTTAATTCCATGTAACAACCGCAGACATCACAGGCAATGGTGGAGTGCTTCATCTATGGGCATGGTTCGAAGCTGAAGTTAGTCGCGGAAATGTATTTGTTTTTGTTGGAATCATTAAAAAGTGGAGAAAATGAAGCATTCACAAAAAAGGGCAAATGAATTTCTTATCGTTTTCTTTCTGACTTCATGGTGACTTCAGTTATCACTTCTTCCCAGACTGTACATCTTTATTTGGCACAAACTGAAATCAAACAGGATATATATATATATATATATATTGCGTAGAGCAAGTTCAAGACAGTTACTCGTTCACGTGACCTGAGCAGGCTTGGACTACAACGGTCAAGGGCCGGAGGTAAGGGGCACTTGAAAAGATGCATAGGTAGTACCTACTGTCTTGCTTAGGATCAGGTAAAATATTTTCTCTCCAAAATAAACTTCAGAATAAAGGATTCATAATTTTTCCCACCCTGATGATGAGGTCATTTGACCGAAACTTATTATTCGCCGTTTTGTACACCTACCTTATGTTAAACACGGTTATTCGATAACGTCACCGTCTCACGGTTCTGCATACGTTGAGGATTGTGTCTCCTCTCTTGGATTAACAGACAACGGGGTTTGACATCAAGTGCCATCCGGTAATCCAATTGATGGTTGATCACCCGACTGACTAACTGGGTCACAGTTAGTTCAGTTTCCAAGTAGAAGAGTTCAGCAGCCTGAGAACAAGTCAGCTGACTTTATTACCCCTACGTTCTACGGTATTTTATCCAAGGGTGAATGACAAAGTCGGTATGCTTGGTCAGTTTTCTCGGTTCACTTGAGATTCGGGTGTATGCGGGAAGTTTGTAGGTAGTCACAGGTCATCAAACTTTAGTTCAATGCCACGTATTGATTACCTGTTGCTTCGAGTGTGCGGAGTTTCGCGTCACGCTGTAGAACAGACTGAACATGCAGTTGAAAAGAATGTGGTTAGAATCGGATTTCGTCTCGGCCAATGAAAAACTCAAAAGTCAGCGAGGCCATTTTGATAGTTGCTCTAAAGTGATATTAAGAAAAAATGATTAAACATCTCAACCCATCAAGTCCCATTTGGTATCATGGATATATTCAAACGGACTACAATTTCAGCTATGATTAAACGGTTGCCATAGGGACGTTTTCACAAGGCGTTTGTGGATTCTGCTCGTCTGAGCATCGGTCAGTTCTGCACTGGACGGCCTTCCATTGGTCAGTCTTGATTCTGAAACTGTGTTCATTATCTGCAATGTATAACCTTTCCAAATCCGCAAGACATAAATCAGGGTACAGTGTGGTACAATAACTAAAATAATTCATGGATAATCCATGAAAAATTGGCTCGCAAGTTTCTTACATTTCGAAACAATCTTTCATGTCGCAGACCGGCACCAAAAGTCCAATAACACAAGGATTAACCTCTTATCCCTTATCATTCACTTCCTTTATTAATAAAATATCAATGTACATCATTTTTCAGGAAGGGGGCCGCGATCAGCAGAGCGCTGCCAAACTGGGAAGTTGACCGGCGGTGGGAGGATTTGAACCCGCGACCTTCACGTCCAATCACTACGACCTTATCGGCCTGGCCATCCAATGACCGCTGGAAAACGAACGATACATTATCATTATTTTCTATCCATGCCTCGGACCAGGGTCTGGTCAGCGGGATTTTAGCGTGATTCGAAGGCCATGAAGTCCAAGATCAGGTAGTCAAAGAATGTTCCCCATGGGTGGGAGTTCGTCAAATCAATGCCAGCTGACGTCAAATTTTCGGTGCCCCCATCAGGTTGTGCGATGAAACCATCTTGGATTTGATGATTAAAAGATACTCGTTCTACCGTTCCCGTTCGCCAGAAGTGGTGACTGGATTACAACTTTCACGGTGGAAGAACCCAAGTCAAGTAACGCTAATATGCCGTCGCATGAAAATGAATTTTCCACTCAGAAGTGTCAAGCACATGACGGAAAAATTGGAAAATTTTTCTATTATGACTATACCCACTTTGATGCAAGAGGAGGAATATCGTAATAAAAGATCGGGTATGCTTGGAATCTGTCTTTGCGCCCTGTTGGCGGAGTTGGTCTCCTAGATCGTTCGTTTCTGGACCAGGATTCGTTTGTAAAACTCATCTGCACATGAGGATATGAGCATTGGGAATTCTTAACACTGGAACGAGCTGACGATAGAAAACGGTTTTCGTGAATTGTTGGATCAAACAATGGTTTGTGTTTTGCTGCAAACTCTTCGAAGATGTGGCGAAAGCGTCTGGTCAAAATCTGCGAGTTTAACTCTTCTAATCCCACGGCAATTTTGAAGCTGTTTTGTACATTTTACTACGCTACGAAATCCACCTTTTCAGGCATTCTCTGACTGAAATTAAAAAATGGCGTACAAACATCTTTAGTTTGTCAAGTCCAAAGGAAGAGTCACAGAGCTGGTACATTTGGTCCAAGGAAGGTTGAGATTTGAAATTGTCCTGGAATAGCGAGTAGGCGAATCTTTTTCAGTGCATTCGGTATTAATTGAAAGCGACGGAAAGACCTTGGAAGTTGAGTACCCGGAGCCACATTCCAGGATGAGGATGATGGCAATGCAATCCGGAAAGTTAAATGGTGGGGCATTAGTTCAAGACAATTTAATAAATTCGTTCACACTATCTGGCAGACAAAAGAGATTCTACTCATTAAACTAGTCAATGACAGTATAGGGACTCCGTCATACGTATGAATTTCACTCACGTTTCGATAATCAGTTTACGTTGCCAGCCGACTTGCTAGGTCACAACGCAAATTCTCAGTAGCAGGTGTTGGTAATTCATAGCGGAATTCTACTCTGCTCGTCAAGTCGCGAAAATAGTCACCAATTACGTGCATAATTTGAGTGGAAAACGAATACTGATCATATGAAATATCGGAACACCATTAGGTGTATCCTCGTTGCCCAGGTTTTAGACCACGTTTATTGCAAAAACATCGGCTGCGTCCATGCCGGGATCAATGACCGTTCACAAGTTGACTGTATATAACACAGAACTGCAGGAAATATGACTCCCGTTAGGGTAAACAAAAAAGAAATCGAAATAACACGGATTCTTGTAAAAATGCAGAATTGGCTGGAAAGGATGCCGGTTTATTTTCGTCAAAATGCATAGACAGGAAGTTTAGAGAAACTATTGCACAAAACATTAAAATTATCCCGTTAGTTCCACTAGCACAAATGATCTGTGTGAAAGTTTACGGCGATTAGTAGAGACCACAAAAACAGTGTTTAATATTACAGGACCAGAGATCAAGAGAAGACATGACTGAACCGGAAATGTTGCTCCCGCGGAATCAAACGTGAACTTCAAGGTCCTTCACAAATCTCACGGGATCAGGTGATCGGGAAGAACATTCACAAATATTCTCAACACGGCTGAATGGCTTAAAGGAAGGTAAAACATATCAGACAGTCTTTTGGAAGTTGCCTTCCTCAATCTGGGTTTCCAGTTATTAGGAATAGTTTGAGATGAGGAAGGAATGTTGGAGGTGGGGTAGTCGAGCACATAGTATGGACAATGTGGTGGAAATAAATCGAGTTCGAAAAGTTTGTTAATAAATCCAATTTCGTGAGTCTGATTATACTCATGCACGGTTCGTTATAAGTGAGTCGTAAGTGTTGTATAAGCTTATGACCAGCTCGCCCATTGATTAGTCAGCGGAATAGTGCAACTGATAATCAGTCCAGCGCAGAATGACTCAGGGAAACAGGGTCGGAGACAATACCAAATCCATGCAAACCTCCACTTCACTTGCACCAAAGCAATGAGATCAGCCAACGAATGAGAAAACCGGTAACAATCTACTTCGTCTTGCATTGTGCCCAGGGAGTCAACCAATTCAAAAGCAATTACAAATAAAATTATTCAGGCAATACACAAGCAGTCAGCAGTGGAATGGGGTACCGGCAGTTGAAATATTCGGATCAACGACACTTTTGGACACGACAGAGGAGAATGTCTGATAAAGATTAACACAAGCTTTAAATCAATCCCAGTCAAATAGGGAGATTGCGAAAATTCATTTAAGAATCTGCGAAATTTAACTCATGGATAGACGAAATAAGACAAGGAACTGACGAGGAATTTGTATTGTATGCTTACGACCCATTTTCAAACTGACACGACCGTTTTTTCGACTACAGCCTTTATATCTGAACAGGTAGGTTGTGCTCTGCTTAACTGGATTTGATCGTGTAAGTGTTGATGCTGGTCGATACGCTTACTGGGGTTTGACTCGCGTTGATTTCTTTCTACGTTGTCCGTTCTAGATTGTATCTCGCGTGAACTCCATCGAAGAACACTACATCGGATGGGTATTAGTGTAGTCAATGGACTGCCATTTGCGTACTGTTGCAATGCTTTCCTCGGGTATGGATAGCAAGTGGTTCATGCAACTGCTTAGAGGCAGTTTTTAGATTTTAGCGCAGTTCCTTAGCGTAACAATATCTCCCTCAAGACCGACACATTTTGCACGTCCAACTATTTGGTTTCCACCAGCGAAAATGTTGCTAACTGATTCCACGTACTTTGGTAGGTTATTGTTGTTGTAGGTAGAGCACAGATCTTTTTAGTGTCTGGCAAGCGGCCTCACTAAATTCAGCATCGATTCACTTATTCCTGTGATGAATACTCCACCCCTTTGAAAGATATTTGTCCACTTCGTCTCCCGTCCTACGTGGAAGTCACTTAGCTGGCCTGACGGTAGGAGACGAATTGCAGAATCAAACGCCTGGTTAAATCAAGATCCTATACTTCAATCTGATAGCTCACTTCGAATATGTGAACTGCTTCATATAATAACCCTCAAGAGAATCGCATGACAAGGTTTGCTGATAAGAAACCCTCGCCATGCAGCGTATTTCAAAGAATGTTCTGTTAACTACCGACAAAAGACTACCATAATGATTCTTCTGACATCTTAGGATAGCATTTATTTAGGCTTACCAAATGCAGTCATTAACCTCTTTGCTGCTATAATTCAAGTTTCACAATCCTGTGAAGAAAACTCGGTTAGGTGGCAGTCATATTCACCTCGCCTGCCGGTCTTGCTAAAATGTCCCCCAAGTCATAAAAAGCAGAGTACGCGGCCAGTCCCAATGATAGTTTGAGTTCCAGGTACTCATGGAGCTCTGCTCATTCTCTTAACTGTGTTGCTACGGAAAATTTTGGTTCCCTCATAAGCGCTTAGAATATGCGATGTCGAGATCCGACGAGATTCACAGATGTTTGCAGATTTTTCTTCTTTTTTGACGGATGCCAACTTCATTCATTTTCATTGCCCTAATCAGAAGTCATACTTGAAATTCGGACCGTCAAAATTGCGTGTCCAGATCAACTGAGCAAGCCGCTACAAAATTGCGTCTGTTACATACCTCAATGTTCCACTTCGGAGCCGGATCCATTTCCGCCTCCTGATCTTCATTCGTCTAAGTCTAACAGTTCAGCATTCGGCCAACTCTCAAACAAGTTTTACCACTTTATCTGCAGTCACATGCTTGAAATTGGACGACCCGTTTGCTGTCTACATTCCATGATTAGTATTGCTAATTTTCGCTCCTCCGAGCTTCCTTTATCGTACTTTTCCTTCTGTGGATTGCATCCTGGCTGGTCTCAAAAGTAAAAATCAAGTCATCTAACCAGGAATTTATCACGTAATGCCCGAAATGAACTTTACGGTTTAACTTCTCGTCTCATGCTACCACAAAATAAAGCACTGCAGTTATTCCTGTCTTTTATTAGCCTAAAACCTTTTCACTCATTAATCCTAAGCTGATTGAGTCGGTTTTGTTCTTGTAAAAATCCACACGAAATGCCAGATTTAATAGAAACATGAGCAATGAGGTTTGCATTCCCAATTTTGACCAATTTGTTCGTCAAAAGTATTCGAAATGGAGCATAACGCTGTGATGCTGGGCACAAAGCGGTCAGTCATTTCGTACAAGTTGGGAATCATGATCCGCGAAAATTTGTTCCGTGGTTTCAGTTTGAAACCTCGTGTCCTCTTATACCAGGTCGATTCCAAAAATCGCGACCGATCGACTCACTGCCTAGTCATTGGGCAGGCAACTTTGTCGCGTGGCAAGTAAAAGGCCTCGTTAGTTTGTCCGTGGATGTTCGATAGCCAGCTGAAATTTGTTAATTCATTTCGAAGTTGTTCAAAACGATTTTGGATTTCGAGATTTCACAACACTCAAATGATTTAAGATCATTAGTTTTGTTTGGTGGTGTACTTTTTTAACTCAAGTTGGTTGGTCTCGACGCCAGCGCACTGATGAAGCCAACTCGACTGACATTGAAACGCTTTCGGCCCAAACACCAAGCTTAACGATCACAATGAGCGAAGTTTTTCCCATGAGATCATTGATTAATAATGGTATTTTTCAGGAATCGTGAACAAAGATTCCTCAAGCAGAAAATAAACGGAAACCTGCTTTAGCCCTGTGAGTATCAAACTATGCGAAGTAGGTATAAACTGATTTATGGAAAATTAAGGTTGTGTGTGATATACTGTGTATTCAATAACTTTGAAAAGCAATAGTAGCTTGTTCCCCATGCCTTGCAGGGTAAAATAATCTACCTTGTCAGCTGGTAACCTGCGCCTATTCGCTGTGGCACAAATACAGCCATATCGGAATCACGTTCCCATATACCAACAGTCTGGGTAAGCCTGGTAAGGACAACAATGATTCTAAACGTCCACGGGTCTTTCCCTGATTACACATTGGCGTGTTTGATTTGATTTTGTTTTACTACTTCAGTGTCGCATTCTGAATTTGTCGAATCTTAAGCGGGCTATCTGACTGGTACACTGGACTTGATCCACCAGCGATTGTTTAACAGTGGTCGAAATTTCCATATTGTCCGCTGCAACAAAACAGTGATTCCCTTTCATAGAGAATCAAATACTGACATGGCTACCTCGGAAGCTCAACTGTAAATGACAGTGTCGAACATGCGGTTGAATGATGGGCTGCATTTTCGTCTCCCAAGCGCATTTTATAGTGCTCAACGAGAGCAGATTAACCGTGGAGAACAACACAACGATTTTCGGATGCTGTTCGCAGTGGCCCTGCAAACGAAGATCATCCACTTCGAATTACTTCATCACATCCATGAACCAGCAGCAGTTCGTATCGTTAGTGATTTGTCGTTCGAGACCAATGTGAACAAGAGCCGCTGGACTATGCTGATTTTGATACGGCTAGTGCAGCGATAGGTATGGACTTTCTATGTTTGGCCAACCAGTCTCACTAACTGCCAGATTACATGACCCATTTCTATAGTGTGTGTGATCTTGTGCTTTACCGAATTGTGACAGGTTTGGGGCACTTCGAACGGTTCCAAAGTCAACATATTAGCAGTTCATCGGTATGTATCGAAATAAGGAAGCAGCCATGAAATCGGGGGAAAAACATCGGGCACATCAGATCGACGCGGTCTGCGCAAGAATACATCTGAGAAACGTTTGGAATCCAAGACGAAAAGTGGATTTTGCAGCAGACTCTAGGTCACAACTAGTGGAAGTTGTTCTCCTTGGACGAAAAGTAACATTTGCAAGAATCGCATTCAATTTGCGTCGAATTTCTTTTCTATAGCAACATTGATCATGAGCCAGAACTCACAGAACGGACCTGGAGTGAACAGAGTGCATATCCCAGCAAAAATGAGAATTTTTCAACTAAAATGCTACTGAAGGCCGAATAAATGAAATTCCAGCTAGGTGTTGAGGTTTGGTTAAACATCGAGCGAATAAATGCTGTAACGAGCGTAGCATGCAGACAGACAAAAAGACCAGACTCTACGTGGAATGTTTCTTTGGTTTATCGGAAAAGAGAGACCATGTTGGAGGTTACCAATAGTCAAGAATGGTGAACCTTCTGTCAGGAATATCAAGGTAGTCAATCAGGGCTGCGTCCACAGGCCTGGCTGTGAATGTTCACAGAACCTGGATTTTATTCCGTTTAATTAAGATTCATTTGTTTATCATATTTCTCTTGATAATGAATATTTCCTGGAAAAATACACCTCCGTTTCTGAGAAGAAACCAAGAAAGCTTCCATGAATAGCTATCATGAGAATCAACGAGAGTGTTGAGCTCATCTATACCACGAACAGATTGAAACTGTCACAGAGACTGTTTGGTTTGAAGCAGTGAGCAGATTGACGCCAACCCGTCAAACACCGGAGGAGAAAATCAACCGGAAAAGCCAATCTCTAATTGTTCCCCTCCATATAATTTCTTGAACTATCTGCTAATGGTGAATATCGAAGTTTGGCGTTTCCGGTACAATATATATATTATATACATGTACCCTTGCTGTAACACGTGGTTTCGTTGTCCAGGGACGCTGCGATTGATATCTGGCACTTTTTCGTGGATGGCAGTCCGTGTTCAACATCACAGTGCTACCGGCAGGGCGTCTTCAGTACGCGGTTGGAGAACGATTCGAATGGGGGTTGGAAATTCTCATATGCGAAGACTTCCTAGGAAAAGTTGGCGAGCCCCCAGCCTGGGTGGGTGGTAAAGGCGAAAACATCCGGAGGACTATGCGTTTTCCGTGGACCCAAATCACTAGACAAAACCCTCAGACGTGAGCGCAGTCCTTTACCCGTTTTGATAGCATTTTGTCTGAGGCGTCAAATTTTCGGAAATTCTACGAAAATTATTATGGTGTCAGTGTATTCGCACTTAGAGCCAAATGAAGCCTCGATTTACTTAACTACGCTTTCCTACCTTAGTGGTATTTACCGCTGAAGGCGACTATCGTCTGGCTTAAAGTACTCAACAAGATTTTTCAGAACAGGATCATGCAAGCGGTAAACGAAATTGTCAGGAGTAGTTTGGATGTTCGATGAAACTTCGAAGTTAGATAAGAACATTCGAGAGCACAACTAAATTTGGGATTTTCCCCCGCAATAATCAGTTCGAGAAAGCAGTCAAGTTCCATCGTCATACTCTCACCGACACCAGTATCGAGTCGGATCCGGGAAAGGTGAGCACCATAGTAGACACGCTTGCACCCATCGATACGAAAGGTGTCTTACTTTTAACGGAATGACCAACATCCTCAGAGTTAGCAAAGCTGGTGAGACCTATTCGCAGATTGACACCTAAAGTAAAACGGTGGAGTTGGGCAGAAGAGCATCGGTGAACATTTGGTGGCGCAAAATGACCTGTTGAAATACCCCTTAATCCCTGCCCTATGATCCTTCTTTACCCGCTTGTAAGCAGCGTGACACCAGTCAATATGATTTAGGATCCCTTCTCTAAAAAATGGCAACCAAAAGGACCACTGGATTACGGGGTTTACTGCTTGTTGAATAGAAGAAGTATACACAAACCGAGAAGTAGCGGCAGCAATCATGTGCGCCTTTGAAAAATTCAACGGTTATATTTTTAGTTGACGTCCAAACGTGTATTCACACCACAAATCAATGACCATAACCGTGGATAAGCCAATACATCGAGTACCGAGAGGGTTGTAGCTGACTTTGATACGTCAACAAGAATAAGATCACGACCTGTACCAAACAAGGCAAACAAATTTTCGTATCCGCTACTGTGACACGAGCCACGCTACCGATTTCCTGGAAGAACAATCATCAACACGAGACGATGAGTTTCGGCTTGATAGTAGCAGAAACCGAACTAGCGAAAATACGGCTGGAAATCCGTGTCTAAAATCTCTGAAGGAAATGACTATTCAACGTAAGCTAGTGGATAACAGAATTGGGTCAGTGCAACTTTGATTTTATCTTAGGGTTCGTAACGAGCTAAAGATAGAGGGCGAACTAATATTTCGAGGTCATTTTTGGTGTCCCATAAACAGCTCAGTAAAAGGCTTATTATCTGTCGCAAGTTTCATAAGCGGGCGTCAATGGACAAATCAGCGAGGATAGAAAGAACTGTTGCCAGATCGGTAAGGGAGAATAGATTATGCAGAAAGTAGCAAGAAGTATGACAACCATATAACGTATATAAATAAAAGACCCATTGGAAACTTGGCGGATACCTGGCCGGCCGTGGCAGATTATGATGTTGAATATATTTTACCACGAGAAAGACAGTTAGTTGGTGACTTGCTTAAAATCGATATGCCGAAGACAGAAACGATGTCAGTGTTTATAAACAAACTGACGGATTACCTTGCTCGGCATGGCATTCCGAATCATATGATTTCCGACGGTAGTCCGGAGTCTCGCAGCGTAGAATTCCGGCAGTTCTCAGAGATACGGTGCCAGCATATCATCACTATTCAGCACAGTCAATCCAGTGGCAAAGCAGATACTGATCTCAGACAATTGAACAGAGCACCTGGGAAATGGAATACCAAGGGTGTTGATTCATTTATTACCGTTCTTGAACTTCTCAATGCACTATGGACGGCATGAGAATCATTTAAGTGAGCAGCCTGTTTAGGAAACGAATGAGAACGATCACAATTGTCTGTGCTGGATCGGTACTCCCAGATGTCTTATCTTTTTTATCGATTAAGTCGAAAATGAAGAAACATATGGGGAGCCAAATAGAATTTCGAGGTCGCGATAGTGAATTGCTTCGATCAATTCAGTCAGGTGATATAGTCTGGAGTCAGTCACCAGAACTGACGGGAAAATATTGGTCCAAATGCGAAAATCTTGTGATATTAGCGGCAAAACGTCTGGTGGGGCGAAATGGAGGCCGGCGATGGTTGAACCTTTAATGTTGTGGAATTTGGACTTGAAGATTTCGGGTGTTCGAATGTTTCCACCGCTGTAATCAATTTCCCCACTTAACAGACCTCTGATGGCGGCGGCCCTGTTCCAGCGAATGATATTCACTGTTGCTGCAGTAATAAAGAAAGTAAAACATGAAATACAAAACAAATTGTAGGAATACGTCAGTAACGAAAACGGAGAATGAAGAGAGCAGCGGGAATAAGGGACCGGATAACAAAGTTGATTCGGCACAGGCAGCGGAAGGTAGCGCGAATCCATCGATTCACCGAAGAAAGACACTCACATTCTCACACTCGGAGTGAACAAATTTATTATCCGACAACCGAAAAGATAATACCTACATAGCAGCAAGGATGTGTTAAATGAAGTTGTGTTTTGCTGCCTCAGTATCGTTTTCTCGTTGCATTTGCATGATCTTTTTGGTACACAGATGGGGGGCATTTCTATCAAAAGTGGTCAGATCAATCACCTAATCTAAATACGAGGAGTAAAAGATCTGTACAAGAGAATGCAAGACTACAAGAGACTGTGGATAAGTCCAATCACGACTTGGTTTTCACTAGTTAGAATTCGGACTAACCAGGGGACTGTAGAGCCCCGACAGATATTCAAATAGGAAGGTTTGTTGTGGAAGATCGTAAGTGTCAAGATGTGAGAACGGCATTTAGAAAGGCTACCCCCTAAAGAATGAAGGAATTTCCTGTGCAAATTGTTCACATGCAGATGAATGTGCACCGCTCGTTTTGCTGAATAGTTCCTCAAGAGATACGAAAATACACCAGTGACTGTAGACGGACATTACTGAAAGATTTGGAAGTCTTTCTTCAACAAATCAGCACAAGTTGCGATTGAAAATTGAGGAGTGCAGGAAAAACACATCAGTAAGCAAAAAAGGGAAAGTTTTATTTACCCTGAAAGTGCCGACATCCTTTACGTGAAATGACAGTCCAAGTTTTTTAACACAATTAAAAATGTGAGAGGCTATCCCAAGACTGCATCCATAGTGATTCCCAAATAGTTGACAAAAGCTAACTTGATGAATCAGAGAATAATCAAACCGGTAAGCAGACAGTTGATGAATCTCAACAAATCAAGTTTCTGACCAGCACGAGTACGATAATGTTGAGTGACAGACAAGTTATGGAAAAAGTTAGGATATTCCTCGGTTGCGGATATAGGCTGACAGAGAGCAACAACTTCACTGATCAGGGGAATCCACTGATGCATCATTGATGTGTGTTGAAAACAAACACAGAAGGGAAAGCTGCTTGAACAGTTCTGGGATTACTCAGCAAAATGTAAATATTCTTCTGCCCGGTCTTGTTCACTGAGTTCTTTTGGTGAATTGGTTTGAAAACCATCCCAGTAGGTGTTTGGGACATCCAAACTCTGTTAGTTCGCGGGGGAATTAGGACCGCGCAAAGAAGTTATAGGCAAACGAAAAGTCTAAGGAAGCTCATCTGATAGATTTTGTGGGTGCATTCTAGGATTTGGTGACATTATAAGCGAAAAAAGCAACCACAGATGCACCGGCGGTGGTCATTCGGACGAGATCGTGATGTTTGGATGAGATGCTGGCCAGATGAAATGCTCTGATGGCCACAGCCCCCTTCCCGAGAACAACACGCAAATAAAGGAAGTAAAAGATAAAACTGAAATAGGTGATTGAGTACGTTAACGGAAGAAGTTAGACAGCTTAGGACAGTGTGTTCCTTTGGTTTAAGATCGTAGGACGTAAGAGCTACGGGGCGGAAACTTTTGACTGTAATATTGAAATTGTTGTGTTTGGCGATGGGCACGATGGTAATGGGTCTCAAACAGTCGGGAATCAAGTGTGCCCATAAGGAGAAGCAAACGCGTCTGTGCGAGAAGTTGCAAAGAAACTTTGGAAAGGGTGTAGACAAATCATCAGAATATATACATGCCACACTTTTGGTCCAGCGAAAGAATTTCGACGTTTCTTCCTTGGTAAAGGATGTCACGTTAGCGCGGTCATCCTGGACCGGTAGTCATTACATCAGTGGATGGATCAATAAATGCTAGGGCGGATACTTTCTGCAATTGAAACACAGCTTACTGGATTCGGCTTCTTCCCCCAAAAGCCGAATTCTTTGCCACATGCGTCTGCTGCCGTAGTCGATCACGAGTTGGCTGATACACCACGAGTCATTTTCTCTTATTTCTTTCGTTGTTAACAAATTGCAAATGATTATATGTTTGGGAATCCCTTAATTTGTAGAAATGTTATTTCCATCTCCCCAGCAATTTTATTGTTGGCAAAGCAAACCGGCCGTTACAGAGCAAAACTTTTATAGAGGACAATAAATATCTTTATCTACGAAAAAGTTACCATTATTGTGTGCAGATTCAAAAGAACACCATAGACCCTTGCCGAAAAGTGGTTTTTCAATAAAAATGTTCTCGTGATCAAAATTACTTAGCTGTATTTCCATTTCGTTGGATTGTCTAAGGAAATAAAAAGCTGTCCACGAATAAACACTGAGCTTCTAAAACAATAGATAATGGGCAGTGTTAGCGACTCAAGGACCTAGTTTAAGAAGGAAAAACTAGGAATGGTTGAAAGTAGTTGTGACTAGAGATGCTTCAGGTTGGGGAGACGAATGGTTTGGTTGGACTAACACATTACGGAGCGTGATTCAAATCCTCTAGACTGGCGTGTAGGTTATTATCCAGCATGGAGATCAGAAAGGGTATAAAAAAGAATGGAGAAAAGATGAAATTTCGATTTGTATACAAAATGGGGCTACGCACGTTTTTTTTATAATAGTGTTTCTACGTTGGCATTACTCGAGACGGCAAGGAATAGCTAGGGACTTCTTTTCAGTCATTTGGTCTAACACACGTTAACCAGGCTATTTGACTGGTACATTGAATTTCCTAAACCAGTGTTTACCTAAAACTGATCCAAGTCTTCTTCAATTTGCACGCCGTAACAATGGACAGCATTTCATGTAGAATTGGATTTCGAGACCTCGTGATTGGCATATCCACCATTCAGTCTAGTCCGGTTAGCCACTTATCCCCACGTACAAGCGACATTAACAATGGTGATATCTTCCTTGAGCTCAGCGAAGATTATTTATCTCTTGGCTCCATTGAGGGCTCATAACTACCGGCTGGTCCAGAAGTGCTCCTCCGCCAGAATGATTCGTACACAGATTTTTCAAGCGGACTTGAAGGAGAAAAACAAATACTCTCCTGTCGTAAGATGTCCGATGAGTGAGCCTCAACTGATCGGCGTGGGCTAACCTCTGTTTAGGTGATATCTCAAACAGTGTGAATTGACGTCCCAGTTGAATAAAACATGCAGTTTGTTTGATTTAAGTATATATTAATTTAACCCTTATTGAGAGCGAGTTGGCGTGTGTATTCGAGCTTGCAGAGGAGCATTTTATCACGAACGAAAGCGTTTAACCGAACAGTAAGGACATATCAAATGCCAAACAAGTGTGTGTACATTTTGATGTTTCTGCTTGTATCGCACAGAAAACTGCCCCAATCAGTGCACACGAACACGTACTTATTTTGCTAAGACAGATAATCAGCGGTGTTGAGGACAAGGAGAATGTCGATCGACCAAAGAAGATCAGCAACGAAATGGTATCACATCAGTTATTTGAAAGTGTTCAAATCAGCTCCAGGCAAATCGGGTGTATTTGATCAAAACGTGAAGCTTGTGCAAGCCTCAATTTCACAATAATACAATTAAGCTAGTTAAATATCATATTCATTGTTTGGATCGGTTCAACTATTACTGGACTGTGAACTTCAAAAGTGAGCACAATTGAGTATCTTGGTCAATTCGGTTGGGCAGTGTAACTTCGATTAGCGGACGGGTTGGACCTAACCAAAAGGTTCTTGTCAGCAATGAACTTTGTTTGAAAACACCACAGACAGGTGATTAATCTGTTCAAAATAACCCCGTATAATTAGGAATCTAAACTCACTTCGAGCTATCGTGTTACAAAACTAGTGGGCTTCCCGAGGAAAATGGCGGCCAGCTTTTGACATTTGTGCTCAATTTCTACTGGACCATATTCGAAAACATCCGAGCATTAGACTCGGCGTGGCCGTAGAAAGGGGTTTATGGGAAGCGTAATTCAGACGTACAAGCGCATCTATCCGCTAACGGTTTGCTATTGTAATCAGTTTTGGTGAAAAATGTGGCTATCGGAACACCTTATTTCATCGTATGAAACTTAGTAGACTACACTGTTTGGGTCACGTGTTGCCATGTGGAGGCCAACAGATGACGTGACAACGTGGGATGAGAAAATGTACAGCGAACTTAGGTAAAGTAGGTGTCTCACGTCTTCGTGGTTGGGGTCCGAAAGACTTGTCGACTTGCTGGCTGGAGACACTGAAGGATATGGCAGTGAACCGCGAACAGTGGCAATCGTGTTGTCATTTTCTATCGAATCAAATTGATTGAAAACACGTGCGTTTGTACAGTTGGACTGTGTTTCGTGTGTTAGCTTCAGCAGCATCTTATCTTTTCCCGCCTGTGTAGGTCCACCCCTGTTCCCCTTGGATATTCGCTCTTTTTATAGAAACGTGTAACTCTGGGGTAAAGGCAACGGTCAGTGAGGCTTGCCTTGCTGTTTAACGCTGAACGATGATGATGGTGAAAAATCAAGTCAGTCCTGTTCCACGGCTAACCGTAAGGCGTCTCGGGTGAAGTTAATCAAAATTTTCGTATCGTTTGTGGGGTGCGTCAACAGTTTGCAAACATTCATGACAAGTAAAAATCGACGGGTATATCATCAAAATGGTTGATAGGTTGTTATTTTTAATAAGGTATAAAAAACGGTGACTTCTAACAAAAGGCTGGCATGATGTGTGATGTCATCATTCATTTAAAATCAGTGGTGTTCTCGTGTAAGATCACGTTCTACATTTGGGTGTGTTCCGATAAACATGTGCTTGAACTCATCATGATCCTGCAAATTCCAAGTGGTCTTCAGCAATAGTCAACCGTCTTGCCCCAAGTCTATTCATCGGGCTTCGACTCATAGTTGGGTTTTTTGGTGCATAGTAGAAACGTACTTCAAGTGACCTCAAACGAACCCATAAAATCCGTGTGAATTCAGCCTGGATAGACACTAATTCGGCATAAACTCAAACGAATTTTTGGATCATGTTAGCATCATTAATACTATCATTACACACAGAAACACACATGAATACTTGACCTACTCCATCGCTTGCGTGTGCAAGATATCTGCCGAAAGTAACGCTTACCAACAATGACATCGCGATGAAGGCTAAATACACGAAGGAATTCATTAGTACACACTCGGAAATTTCAGAAATGGGAATTTTTCAAACGTGTTTCTTACACTTACAGACTTTTTCTAATTTCATAATGCTGCCAGGTCAGATAAGAATTAACTTTAGTTTTGAATGAACAAACCAAAATCGTTAGCTTACACAGTATATCAGGGAATGCTTCACAGTGCGCACATAAAGCTCGCCCTACCGGAGCACTTAAATTTTTCTCATTAGCGAAAACTCTTGCATCGAATGGCGACCCGCAAATGATGCTCTGCAAACACTCCAGATATCAGGCAAACTCAGAGTATGCCCAACTGTGACAATGTATCCAGTCATCCTAAGGATAAAACCTTACTTTCCTGATGTCTCATGTATCACTGCGTTGTCCACGATGGGGGATGACGTCAGTTAGTCTATTCACAAAGACTTGCTTTCTCTGTTGTCAAAAATCGCTTTTCCACATCTGACCAAGCAATTATTTGTCGAACCGGAAGGACTTTGGAGAAATCGATCAAAGAATCACTATCATTGTAAACCAAATCGTTATTTCAACCCACCCAATTATGCATGACTAACAGTTTACACAGGCAGAACCGATAACCGGTTCCGTGGTCGAATGGCAAAGCCTGTTTCGGTATGGCCGTGGAAACAGTCGATTGCCAATTTGCCCGAGCGACATCAACGGAAGGATGGAAAATCCAAAATTTTCCATTGCAAAATCTAACTCTGAGGCGGACATTGTGTCATCCAACGAAGTTCGTTCTACTTCCGTCTGTCCATTACAAGCGATAGCTTTTTACTTTCCCCTTAACCCCTTCCCCACTACCTAGTACTACCACACAGGTAAATGCCTGAAAAGGTATATCAAAATGAAGTTTCTTCTTTTTGATCCAGGGGATAGACTTTCTCATTTGGAAAACTGCAAACAGAATATCGCAGCTAATGCTTCCTTTTCCATTCAGAGGCCTGCTTAAGAGGGACAAGAAAAATCCACTGGGATCAAGCACCAAAAGCGTTCCTGGTCAGCAATACCGTCCGACATGAGTTAGGTTTCAACCAGCTGGGGAACCCAGTGTTGTTGATAGATGATGCACTTTGCCCTTTAGTGGCCCGAAGGACGGCCGCGATCACATCCTCGGTTTTAGTAGTGTTGACTGCCTAGGTTCCGAAAAGCGGAATTACTTCGTCTTAGTTACTACCTTCTTTGCCCGTGGCTTCTCGAGAATCTTCGTCTTTTTCTGCCGCGCCTTCTTTGCCTTCACGACCTTAGGCTTAGAAGGAGTCTTGGTCTTAGGTTTGGTAGACTTCTTGGCAGACTTGGGCTTCCTGGGGTGGTGGTCTTCTTAAACTTGAGTGTCTTGGGCTTCTTAAAGACATTCGGCTTGTGCTCAACTATCTTCGCGCCCAGCTTGAAACTTCCCCAGGCTGTCTTCATCTTATTGCCGACGCAAACCAGGAATCCCTTCTCCACCCCGTGGACGATGGTTTGGCCAACATGGGGACCGAGTTTCTCGACATCAACCCTGTAGCTGGCGGCGATGGACTTCCTGATGGAAGTTAGTGAAGTTCCTTTGCGATCCTTCACCGCAGTAATAGTAGCCTTCATCGAGTCGATGGCTGGCGGATGTGTCGGAAGCATTAGGCTTCGCTGCCTCGGGCTTCTTGGCTGGAGCGCTCAGTAATTACTAATTTCAAAACAAATGTCGCACACGGGGAAGCGATGATTATTTCATTCACAATAAAGAACCCTTATGTGTCGCATTGATTTTTCGATCCATCATTCGGATATTTACAAACTGGCTAACCGCTTGCACAAATGAGAAGAGGCAGACAGTTGACTTGATCTGGTGAAGTGTAGCATTATCATATTCCCCGGGTCCCTAAAAAGCACTACTGTGAAATGAATACCTGAAAACCTCCATGCTTCGGCAGTCCGGGTATCTCATGTGAACTCAATCCACATCCGGTGTAATCAGTGACGGTGTCAATTATCCCCGACATTGTCGGTGCTGATACTGGAAACGCTGTGTGTGAGATGTTGTGCATTATGTGAGTAGTCTAAGTCACCCCTGCACTCCGTCGATGACCTATCAACAATAAGCCAACTAGGTGGTTACCTGTGGCAAGGAAATCAGAAGGTTTGAGTTACAAACAAAACTAACTTTGGTCTCCGCCTCTATTCGGACTTTCGAAATTCTCGTTTGGGAGCACGCAGTAAGGAATATTTGTGATCAAAAATAAAGAAAAAAGAAATTCAAGGATCAAGACGAATTTCAGTATTGTTCAGGAAGGCAGAGCACAAAACAACGCACAATGTCAAGACATGGAACTGCAAGAGACAAAAGCAAAACGTTTCTGATGTCTTTCGCTTAACTATCATCTTGATTGCCTAATTATTCCCGCAAAATTTGTTAACGATTTGTATTGGCTATGTCATATCATTAATTATTTCGTCTTTTAACTTTTGCTTCCTTTATTAACGAAATAAAAACGTACATCATTTTTCAGGAAGGCGGCTGCGGCCAACGGAGGGCTGCCAAGTGGGGAAGTTGACCGGCGCTGGTAGTATTCGCACCAGTGATCTTCACGTTCAAACTTCAACACTCAGTCAGCTTGACCATCATATGTATATAGCATGATAGTGCACAGTACCTTCAACCGAGGTTTTTGTACAAGATCAGCGTATTAGTCTTTCTCTTACCTCCTTTTTGAATCGCATTCAACCACTGCTTCTGCAGCCTCAGACTGTTAGAAAACCAGTCTACCAGCATAACCTAATGAATTCGTGACCTTGATTTCAGGCCCTCTAAGTTCCTTGTCTCAAACGTGACTTCTCATCAAGCCCCGAAGTTCAACTTGGTGAGTTAACAAACTCGGAGCGAGTAAGATAGCTAACAACAACAACTGTATCATGGATAACCCATAAATGTTTCCAGTTCTGAACAAACTATTGCCTTCCTCAAATATCTGAGCCTAATCACTACGACAGTCTTTTGTTTTCGTCATTTATGACCAAACATGAATTGTATTTCTCAGAGCTAATTGCAGTCACTGAGACGTTGTCAAAGAGAAGAAGTGGCCCATGGTGGACGGACTCGATCCCCGGGACCTCCATGCGCTGCATCCATCATCATGGTTTTCGCTGGTTATCTTCTTCCATGGTGTAACAAAACTTAGTCCTTAGGGCGGATATGGTACAAACGTAAGTAGTTGCACGAGTGACTGAATCTTCTTATCGATTCAGACTGTGCTCAACCGAATCAAACTCGCCTCTTTACTGTTATTTTTGTCATCCACATGGATACTGGTTTTTTAAACAGCAAATGTTATGGAGATGCCCTGGTGATTTGGAAAACTAGTTTGCGTAGTTGGTAGACCCATCCCCTCATGGCTAGTGGTATATGATTTCTACTCAAAACTGATAGGACCAACGGGACCAGTACGGGAAGAATGAATGCTAACGATAAAACTGTAACAAAATTTTCAAACTGATTCAACCGTTAGCTTGACCTATTCTCTTTAACTACTAGTGTTTTACTTATAATCAATTCTGTCAACTGGTCAACTCACGACTAGCACTCATTTACAGTGATGGCTAGTGAAATAGAGCGCTTCAAAATTTGCGCGTGTGCACGTAAAACATAAGAAAGATAACTTAGCCATACAGTACACGACCTGAGACCCAGTGATTGTTTTGCCAGCCTCCTTGTACCGTTTGCCGGCAATAAATCGGGTTACTAGGACAGGACCGATTGTCTGAACCGATTACGGTCACTGCTTTTACTGAGGTCATTGATGGTCTTGGCAACTGCCGAACTCAGTTCTTCATCTTTACCATTGAGTCCACGCGTGTGTCGTCTACGTGTGCATAGGCGCGTGTATACATGCGCGTCTTATTTACCAGTGTCTCTGGAAAAAAGCTTGACCATGTGTTCAACGGATTGTAGATTTGTAATTGAACATCACACAGGTTATCACAACCCCGTTTCTAACAGCAAATAAAGATCCATAGCTCTGACCGCTGAGACAGCGCGTAGATCTAGATAAATATGCTACCGCTAAGAATAGCTTGATGAAGCAGAAAACGAGTGTAATCTTAGTTACCTGCTGGTTTGCACAGACTAGTTGGACAAATGACCGTGTTTCGGTTATTGATTTACATACATCAGCTCATCAAGAAAGGTGAAAAAAACAAAATCTTCTAAATTTCTAATGTAGCTTTGAAAAGTACTAGATGAGGCCTGCACTCGGATCAAACACAGAACAGTTGATCAGGCGCAAATATGAAGCGTACAGAAGGCAGTGCTAAGCGTATCAAATAACGCGACGACTACTTCGATACACGGTTAGCCGGGAAGAGATTAGAGCTGTAAAGAAACTTATGCGAACAAGTTTTGCATAGATCAACAAGCACAGACCCAACCATTCTGTAAATAATTTGTTCCGATGGTCTCCAATATAAACCATTAGCTATTAGCCAAGCCCGTTGAGAGATATTGTCAAACCGCTTCGGAAACCAGGTCGCAATCGCAAGAGGAACTCACAGAGCAGAGTAGGAGGAAGGTATTGACAGACTCTAAGCGTGGCTGTACTTCAACCCGTCTTGAAATCCCAAAAGCGTATTGTCTGAAATGAAAGCTTCCAAAGTGTCTTTACACGTCTGGAAATAATTTGCGACCATACTTGTTTCCACACAATGCAACGAGATAGATAATTGATTAGTTCTAAACCATTTTTTCTTAGGAATTAAAAGAGAATCAGGGAAATTTAACCGTCTGAACAAGTTGTTTCTGAGCCCAAAGTTATGTGCTCGGATGGCTATGAATAACTGAAACGAGCGATCTCGCCACGGAGTGTTCTTTTCAGTATGCACTACAGAACTTTTAAAAGTAGTATGACATGGATAAGCGGATAAAGGAAGGGCAAACAAAGATTCAAAATGCGCAATAATATTTTGTTTACAGAATTTTTGCGATCAAAAGAAATTGTGAATTTGGTATACTTGGCCCAAACTTGGCGGAAATTCTGGTTTCCGGTGATATCCAAACAGAGGGTTAGGTTTTCAGCCTATTCACTTGAATGGGCAGGTAAATTTTTTGGTAATTCACGAGCACATCCAGAAAACAATTGAGGCAGAAGGTCAACGAGTTGAACAAGTTTCGAATTGATTTCCGATGCTTGCGTGTTTTTCGATCCAAACGCGTTCGCCGAGTCATATAGATAAACTACCTACCTAGATATCCATTGACAACACAAACCCTGGAAAATTAGATGTTCGTTAGATTGTACAGAAGGAGATTTCGCGAAATAAAGTGAAAGAAGGAAGAAGGAACTGAGATTTCCTAGCCCTTATCTCTATGCTCTCCTAAGGAGAAACGACATCCAAACTAGAACTGCTTGATTCCTGAACAAATTTCAGAGGCTCTCAACCGCATCAGCTGAGGAAGGCAGAAATAGGGACGACATAGACAGTCAGGTCAACGTTACAGAATAGACTGGTGATGAGATGAAATCTTCCAGTTGGACTGTTGTTTTCATTAGTTTTAAAAACAGAAACAATGACTGCAAACCTCCAACGATTAAGAGTAGACTGATAGCAGAAAGACTACTATTCGAAGATGGAAATCAATTTCAGTTCAGTTTTAACAACCATTAACATTGGACCGCAGTTCTCTGGTTTTGATCTCCATCGCACGGCGCCATCTACTCAAAAGACGAAACGAGAATCAGAAACAGTTGAAAATCAGTTGCATGGAACTAAATTGAAGCTACCTAGAAGAAGAAAATTTAGAATGCAGTTAGGACGCGGTATTGAGCCATGTCATCTATTGTTTGCAACTACTGCTTGGTGAAACCCCCCGGACCCCGGGGGGATGGTCTTATTAGACCGACAAGGACCATTCCACCGGTTAGGGTTTTCAGACATTCTTGATAATATGATGAACTGAGCATCTCAACTCATTTCCCGGTACGTCCCTCACAGAACGGTGTAAAACCGTACGGGAGCCCTGTGGACATGTGCAAAACATGTCCCAACACCTTAATCTGCTCAGATTCAGCGCCGCTTCTAAAGACTGAATCCTAGGATTCAATATACTAGGACTAACCTCTAAATTGCTGAGAAGGTTCTTGCGCCAAATTCCATTGTCATCTCAATGAAAACTCCGAAAAGACAAGGCGAAAGGTCTAACGAACATCACTTTTAGCGTTGATTTCGAATGAAGGACGTCGTAGAGCCTGGGCTCTACTTCGACTGTTTAAATACAGAGTTTGTAACAGTAGAATGAATCCCGCTGGAACAGCCCTCGGTGAGAGGCAATATTACAGTTGTGCACGCTTGACTGAGTAGAACGTCGATTTAAAACCAAGAAAGACGGAGATCGTTGGTATACGAAGAGTTTATGTATGCACTGAGATTTGCTGCAAACCGAACAGTTGGTTAGTACAAGACTGGCGGATGGAAATCGTACTGATGGGAATAGGTGTAGTGTACACCATAACGTGGTGCACAGGCTGTAACCGGCGGTGGACACAATGTCCAAACCATTCTCGCAGAATAGTGATTGTAACTTTGTACACAAACTCAAATATAGTTTTCCATTAACGAGGCTCACTATCCCTCCTGCATCTGGTTCCAAATAGTGTCAATCTCTGTGTCTGATACCGCTATACCTTCGTCGGTAGCTCGAAAGGCAATATGTCTGGGTTTCCATCCTGGTTTTATCATACAACTGGTGAAACCTAGACAACGCTTAATCTAAACTACGATTCTCATCGAAGCTCAACACTGGTAGCACATTACGTACTTCCTCATCGTACTATCAGAGGGAGTTGGAATGCGAGTTGGTTTACATCGCTTCGAAATACAATGGGCCATGTGTGACCGCCTGACCTCTAATCAGTAACCCACTAAAATGGTCATTTTTACTTAATAAAGGTGCAGATAGGATCGACCTTTTTATTAAAAATGCCTACACGAGAAAAACTTAGGGGAGAAGTGGTTGGGACCCCGACTGACAGAAGTGATCACACACAGTACTGGGTATCTGTCGCTCAGATGAGCTGAATAGAACCAACCCATATGATGCTAATGTATCCACCGACAGTTGGATACATCGAGCGGAGGAATGAATGGAATAGCCTCTGAGGATGGGCATAGAGTGGATCTTATGAATTGTGGTTCCATGGGTAAGTGTTCCAGTGACGCTAGTAAACGGGTTAGGATATTTGGGTCACGTACCACGACTGGGTAGCTCTCAGAGGCAGGCAGCAGTCAGAACAGGGGGGGTACAAGTAGTCCCTGCGTCACAAGGAAAATAGAATAAAATCCCTATCGATGAATTCGCTCGTCCAGGTTAAGTGCAAACTGCCGGCTGATGTTCACGAAACCCCATAGGGGGGAGAACAGCAAACGATTTAGTGATATGGCCAGGGGCTGTGGTTAGTCCTTCTGCTTTCCTGGTCTTCGATTATTCTACTTGCTACTTCTTCCAACAACTGATTCTCTAGCAGACGTTTCTGTTATGCAACAACAATTTATCCCTTTACCAATAACTGGCTTGAAGTGTTCCAAATTTAACGGACTTTTTGTTGATTTTGTACAAACCAAGTCTTTTCTGTGCAACAAAACTGTCAACCGCATACAGCAATTAGGCATTTACGAGGACTCTGAATTTGAAATAATAACATGCTATTATTTGCCTAACCTTTTTTCGGACCACATTTTGCAGTTCGTGCTCATTTCACCTTTCCCTGTACCTGTGTGCCTGCGGGTGTTGAAGAGATTCGGAACACTACTGGCGTTGGATTTTAATCGCATAATCTGAGCGCTTTATTTACGGATATGATTTGGTCAGAGAATAGAATGCATTCGTCTGTGGTCACCTATTTCTTTCTCCGTACGATCTTCCCTGTATCATACGGACATAGTGAAGGTACATTTTGCTTGTTTTAGTACTTTACCTTTGGGGATCTAACGTGGCCCACTGGCGACTATGTTATCGTGTATGTCTACTCGATTGGATATACTGTTTGAGCCTATCACTTTTCCAACCCCCATGTTTATATGTTCACCGGAATCCTTAGAATATCAAGAGCATAATGTGTTGATGCACAAAGTCAAAGTCGCTGATGAATTCCCCCGTCAAATTCCTGAACAATATTCTAGATTCAGGCAAAATTATCGTAACACCCACATAAAACATCTCACGAGCTGGCAGACAGTCATGGAGGACTCTGATCGGAGAAAAAGTCTCACGTTGACACTGTTCTCAACCAATGTAGGATGGCCAGTGGAGATAAAAGAGTTTCACGGGGCAATGATTGTTCTCCAAGCGCTATGGCGGTATCCTGTTGTCCGTGACCGGCTGAATAAACTTGGAGGTTCATGTTGGCCACTGGCGGCAGTAAAGAATTTGGGATGATGACCTAGCGACTTGTCTCAGGCATTCCTAGTTCAACTCTGGATCATCTCTCTGGATCATCAGTAGAATGTAGACCGCGATTTCTTAGGACAGGTCGATAGATTTAAAATACCCTTATTGAATATAGCCAATGAGAACTCGCAAGTAGAGAATATGCTTGTTTTCAGTAAGTTCATCGTTTCGCTAATGTGTTTACGTACATGGGATTTTTTCAGCAGCCTTTCCAAGTTTTATGAATAATGCTGATACGACGGGTAGTTTTCAGGGGAAGGGGTGTTGTTTTTATCAGAATTCGGTTGGAAATCGAAGTCACGTCCGCTACAGTTACGCAAATTGTACGTATAGAGGGTATGAAACGATCAATGGTGATGAAAATTACTATACAGACAGATTTGTTCAGAAAAGTGCTCTAGAAAATTCTCTTAGAATTGTCTCATACGCTGTGAAAAGAAAAACGTTATATATATATATATATATACCAATGTCCTTCCTAGGTGAGTAAGCATCCAAGCTTTTCACAAAACGCTTGGAAAGAGCCATCACTCGCACGAATTCAGATGCTAATTTGCACATTACCTTCACAAGTCAACCAATCATAAAAACGAATCTGAAAGCCAAACTGTCTGCCGTGCCCTTATCCACAATAACGTGTTTCTTTGTTTGCTCATGTTTGGACATCCACGTCGGTGGCGAAACAGAGCGATTTTCGGAAACAGTCAATGAACACACGTTGGACTGATTAGACTATGGGGCCACAGATATTATTACCAGTGTCAAGACAATGTAACTGGTCGATTCGGGAAACAAAGCTGATAACGGCACTTTCAAAGTGTTCATCAAGGTCCTGCCAAATATGCCTTAAGAGTTTGATCATGGACAGCCGATAACGGCGGAATCTGTGAGGATTTTGATTCCGAACGTACCCCTTTGGGGCTCAAAAGTGATTTCCTAGGTAGCTTCAGTTGTCCCAACCTAGAATAAGCTGCACTCTTTGGGCCGTATCCGAAGCCACGCGAGATCCGATTACGTAACAGGAAATGATCACCCATCACCGGATTTAGATTAGCAAAGACCAATTGTAATCCCTTCCCGAGTTCCACGCCCGGGATTATGACAGGCAATTTCGATTCCCAACCAGACGGTAGTAATAATACTCCTTAAACTAGTCACTTTAATCACGTTGTCGAGCGTACGAGAAGTAAACAAAATATCTCAGTTAAATAGCTGTATTAGTCAAACAATGAAGTTACCGAAAACCCGCTATTTATGTTGATCAAGATACTCCTGTTTGCAGATACATTCACATTGGTATTACGAAAACACGCTGAAACCTCGCTTCACATTGTCCCCGTGACTTTTTCCACGTGGATATTGGTTGTCTGATCTAGCTGAGGCCAGGTAACGTATTGAAGTTTCGTACCACAGAAAGTGCACACCTTAACCTTTTGTTCGTGAATGACTCAGGTCCATTTCTTAAGAGAAAATGCTTCATTATTCAAATTAAACCTATGTACGTTCAAAAAGTGTCCAGAAATCGACTCAAACGCATCGTGCTATCCATGCACGCTCGTTCGACCACAGAACGGTTCACGGACAATACCCACAAGTCACGCTAACTTTGCTGGTAGGTGTGATTGCTCAGACTGGTTTTATTCAATTTTATAAATCGGATGCCACAATTTTTCATGAACATGTGACATTCTATCCGGAATTTTGTTTCGTCGTTGGCTTTTCACACGGCTCGATCTAGGTCCGTCCGTCCTAATCGATATTTGTGTGCGTATCGAAGACATCTCAAGTTTTCGAACAGAAGATTTTTCTTTTTTTGGCCATCGTTTGTGTTTGAGGCGGGTCGGAGTTTCAATGAGAGGCGAAATAGGACAAATAGAATCAACCCGCACGAAAATCAGTCGTGGTACGAATGGTCGCCTGTAAATTCGGGGAACAGTGTAAAGGCTTTGTGATATGAACATGATGAAAAGAGGACCCAAAAGTGAACGGCTGTTGAATTTTAATCATTTATTCACTACCCAGTTGATGTTCAATCTATGAGGAGGAGAATTATTTTCGACACTTTGTTCGACCTCGATGGATTTGAGGTCTGTTCGAGGGAAGTGATAAGTGAGTTCCGGAAGGTCTTCGGTACTGAGAGACTGCAAGTTGGTATTCTTGCAGTGTGCTATTTTTACCGGTGACTTTTGCATGCTTTTGCGGCAGACGTATTTCACATAACAAAAGATGACTATTTCATGGAGACCAGTGAGAAGTAATGCGGTGCTTAAGAAGAAATTGTGTTAAGTTAGTCGTATGGCGTATAAGTCAGTTTTCCTAAATGTATTTGGATGCTTGATTCGTACACGTGCTAAGTCATGTACCGCCTCCGGAGACGATTCTCAGTTTGCTAAGGGCAACGAAAGTTTGACATTTGAGGCTACGGGCCACAAAGTACATTCTGTTTTATCCTCCTTTGATCAGACTGGTAAATCTCCTCCTAATCGTTTCCTCGACTATATCACTTCATTTAACTCCGTACGCTCAAAGCTGCTGCTATGCACGTTGTATTGCACGTTACTATCGTCATCTGTTTACAGATTGATGAGGGACTGGTTTGGCAATGGCACTCCATTCACACTCGGGAATGCCAGTATCCCTAGTATCCCTAGTTCTTCCCCGATGTGGAAAGAACTAGAAAGAAAGCTGCAAGAAACCAGTTAGCCCCTCCATTTTTATTTTATAAGCGAAACTTAATTAAATAGGCTGACCACTTTTTGATTGAAATTCACTCTGTTAATGGCTACCAGTTCTCCGACATAACTAATTCTTCTGATTTCGTTACTCCAGTTTTCTTCCCCTTCTGAGTACGGTGGGATTACCAGACGATAACAGCACTTCAAGATTGGTTGGGCTTTGCGCGAAGGGACATCCAACTGTGAGGTTTTGATTATTTCCGGAAAATAGGACTGGTCGGCAAGCCACTTTGGTATCGCATAAAGGATGCGCGGCGCAATAATTTGATCGGCCGGAAGCGGACGCGAAAGGTCGGAATCGGCTATTTAATTCATTTCGGCGACAGAGTGATACGGGTCGGATTTTCGAAACAGGTTCAGAAGCGAGTGGTGAAGGTTCACTCGACGGTTACACTAGAAGAGTCGGTGAACCAAAAAGACCGGAGACAATCGGTCTGTGAGTTTCGATTTGAACAGACTTAAAGGAATCGTTCGATCATGACAAGGAAATGATCAGTCATGTTGACCGGCCAGAGGCCATTTGATTGTTCAGAGATAGATGGATCGTCTGAAACCGCCACAGTTGATGATCTTGATATTTGGATTACAAGGCGCTCTAAATGTGATGACAATCACTTTTCACTAGGCAAATAAAGTCTTCAACTTTCCGTGAAAAATAAGCGTTCGATTTTACTTACTATCAACCGGGACAATTCCTAAAGTAACAGATTGAAGTATACCGTTGGTGATGATGACGAACGGAAGTCAGCAAATTAATTAATCTTTCTTGTTTCCGTTAGATGAAAACTGAAGCTTGGGTAACAATATTTCAGGCAATATGTCATCACTGTTTATGGAATTGAAATGATCTTCCCATAATGCTAAGATCAAATAAACTAATCGAAAGTATTAGAAAGCATCACTGTACCAAGAAACCGTGAGTGGATGTACCCGTGATTTTTGTGCGAACTGTTGCAAATATTGAACAACTAATATGGTGCAGCCTGATTGGTGGTTCGGTAGCCAATCACGTTTAAGCTTCCAGTTGCAAGGCTCCTGTGAAGATTCGTTTTTTTACTCGCCTGATTTGCAAGTAAACTAATCACATATTGCCTTGAAAAAAGCATAAGTGACAAAAAAAATTCCTATGACGTTGGTGGCCATTTGTTTGGACTAGTTTGTTTGACGATGCAGTTCGTATCCTGAATTATTATTTTGTTAAATCACTTGTGCAAAACAACGGATACTGGAAGAATGTCTTGATATTCTGTAAGCCACCTGGCCAAGGAGCATCATCTACCATAGAATGCCGCTCACCGCTTGCTAGTGTGTATTTCGGGCTCCAAGGTAGCTACTGGATCTGAGTGCTCCTGAAAAGGTTTTCTAGTGCCCGTTCTTCTAAAACAATTTCTTCTGTCATCATATTCCTTAAATCCGAAAGACAAAGAAGGACTTTGAATGCTCGGTACTTAGCGGTGGGTTGGGTAGCCACTGGGGGTTAATCGACTAAAGGCGGGAAAAAGCCAGGCTCCAAAAGGAACACGAACGACAATTGAAGCACAGTTCTCCAGGATCATAAGTAGGTGCGATGGACGGACGCATCGAAGACCAGAGGCTTGTAGGTCCACCTGAAAGACGCATAAGAAAATCCAGCATTCACCGGTTATCGATAGACTACGGGAACTACCTTTCGCCCCTTTGCCTCACCCTACGGACTCTGCAATTGAGGTCCACTCTGTAAGAACACCATCTGTTTTGATCTGGGCGACCCAGCAATAATGTACTCACACATAAATTATGGAAATATAATACCCTGGCGTTTGCATGTCTGCATCATCCTCCCTGAAACTAATTAGAAGGCAAACATTGTACACAGAAAAGCACAAGTAGAACGTTCTTGTTTTTTATTGTCCCGATTCCATCCACTCTAAAATTCTCGCTTGTGTAGTGCTTGCTTGGCAAAAGATATCGATCGACACAAAACTCGCTATATATATATATATATATGTATATCTATATATAAGGAAATTATTCATCATTTGATATCAATAATCAGCCTAATATCAAGAAACCAAAGAGGTACCGTAAATCGGCTTCGTCGTTGCTAGGACCCATCAACAGTGCACACTTGACACACTTAACAACAAGATGGCGGGGCAGAAGCTAAAAGGACGATTGAGTTCTGCCGGTATATCATGGATTTTGTGTGTCGTGAAGACTACATCCCGGTTTATCCTGTTATTTCATTGATAACCAAGTAAAGACAACAACAACATTGGAAGCTTGAACTGTCACCAGGCCTATACAAGCACATACACACATATACATGTGCACGACATATCCTCCTGGTGAGACCTCGTACTAACCCCGAACTGTGTGGACTCATTATGACCATCACGTGACGGAGGAAATTATTTATATGATAATACGTGACGATTGTGACGGTCTACACAGAGCTGATTATGTTCATTTCTCATGCATAAAGCTATTCATGCATAAAGAAGTTATGTTCCATGCGGGTCCGTCTCAAATCGGTCCAACCTGGCAAGATAAGTTAACACGAACTTTAGCCGGTTAGTATACATGCTCTGCTTTGTTCGCTAGCTGAATGCAAATAGATGAATAACATGTTTGATAAATACCATTTAATAAACTTGGTTATTGACGGAATTCTAAGAAATTAGCAAAATAGTCGGATGATCGATAAAAATGCTGACCCACGGATAGAGGAATGTTTCTAATGGAAAGCAATGTTGGCAAATGTCCTGGTAGTAGTAGTATAGTTAACAGTAATAGTAGTAGTAGTAGTAGTAGTAGTAGTAGTAGTAGTAGTAGTAGTACAGTTAGTTTTAGTAGTAGTGGTAGTAGTAGTAAAGGTATTGTTATTATTATTATTAGTAGTAGTAGTAGTAGTAGTAGTATTAGTGGCAGTGATAAAGGTATGGTCAATAATGGACTCAGAAGTATTTAAAACAGACAGTCAGCATTGACAATTGTTTAGCGTTGATGAAAATCAATAGTATGCCCTTGTCAAGCTGAGCTCCGAATTATTCCCATCGAATTGAATGTAAAACAGACAAGAAGTGAGCGTAAAGAAATGGTCTCTTCTGTCAAGCGGCACCGTGTTTGGAGCTAAATGACTGAAACAGCTACAAAGATCACGAACAAAACGTCTGACTTCCGTGTTCTTCATTTTTTTTACTTCATCTTCATGCATTTATTCGATCAAATAATCTCCAGTATCAAGCACTCTCGAACAGATTCTGGATGCATGGCGATAAGAAAGTGTTGACTGTCCTACCTCTAAACATTAGAAATTCGGATTTCATTTTTCAGTTCCGAATGCAGCCGTCGTTAGCCAAGGACAAACCGGGGACCTCAGACTTACAGAAACGTGGTAGTAACATCCGTCAAAAAATAAATCGTACAAGTTTCTATTCAATTTTTGGTGATCAATATCGCAGGAAATGAGTTTATTCCGTGAAATAATCTTGTCCAACATTTTTTAATGGACGTATCTGAGCAAGTGGTCAAAATTCATAGGAAGCTCAAATACAAATTGTGGCTTTTTGAAGATTCCTGAGTAGCCAGGTTTTATGGTAAATAGAGAATCCACTAGTATTTTTCGCACCCAAGAATTCTAGTCTTTCCTCCTCTCCCTCATAGTAGTGCACTTCCGCATACCACTTTTTAACGTTGCTACGGTAATATCATATCCGACACGAACAAGGAGCCACCCTCCATACTCTGTTGACTTTTATGCAATATTGCTTGGAAGAGTATCTCCGAAAATTTCTGTAAATTTTTCACAATCAGAAACAGCATCTCTGCACTTCAACTATCCAGTCTAGATTGTTCTGCCGCACTGAGTTGTGTTAACCAGGGTCAACCTCATCCGTTAAAATTGATTTTTGCAATGCCTAAAAGTCACACAATCACTAGACTAACAGGATCGACTGATCAGCATTTTCCAATCACCCCTAGATGTGATCTGCCCAGTGGTGAGATGTTGTCAGCGTAATAGTTAAGCTTCGTCCTCAAAAATCACAGTGTGCCTAGACCGAAATAGTACGTGGACACAAATAAGTTATTGAAACGATTCCCTAACTCGATCGCTGGTGATTCGGATTGCCGTTCTGTGGTCAGAACCATTGCAAACAGGATTTCCTTTCGGCAATACGATGGAAACACATTTGCCCATGCGAGGCATAGATGCACACACGATCTAGTTAGGAAACAAGAATTGCTGCTACCAAAATGACTGAAAGGAATGCTATCAAATGGTTTTGCGTGCACAAACTTTAGCCTCATATCAGCGTGTCCTGGTTCCGATTGTTCGTGAAAGAGAAACCAAGTATCATAAGACGAAAGGGTTATGCAGAAGTGCGAGTATACTGCCGATTGTGAAACGAGTTCCAGAGTGTATAATAAATACATTGTTTATTATAGTAATAAAATTGCAGTCATTTTCAGGGTGGGACCCGCTGCCAACATGGGTTAATAATTGGTGGAATCAACCGCCATTGGGAGGATCCAAGCTCGCAACTTTCGCGTCCAAATGGTATGATCTTACCGGCTTCACAGTTGAGGACTCCAAGGTATTAGCCTTATTGGGAACCCACCAAGAAAATGGGACTTTTTATTAAGAAAGTGCGCGACAATGAGAAGATCAGAACATAAGAAGGAAAATTTTCAGGCTACTGAAATGCCATAAGCCGACTGCTTTAGTGTTGAGTTAGTCTGATTATTTCACACCGATTTGACTACTTTCTTTGGAATGGTCCATTGGATAAAATGGTTATACTCCCATCTCACTATTATTAATATTAACCCAGGTTGGCGAGACAAAACACCTCTTTTATTCCCTCCATAAAGAAACAACTGTGTGTATTGATTTTTGAGGATTTCTACCGACAATTTGAGGCTGGCAGATCCGTGAGCAGCTTACGAGGGCGGACTCGGACCTGTAAAGTTCAAGTACGTTCGTTTCAGTACTGACCATGTAACGGTGTAGGTCACAACCGACTAGGGAAAGCAAAACTAATTAATTTAAGAACTGTTGTCCTGCAGTTGATTCCAATAATTTCTGAAAAATCTTGATCTCTGATCACCTGCCGCTATGAGCGCTTGGACCGTGAATCATGCATATTTGCTTTTGTCTCGTGAGAGAACAGGATGATTTTCACGTTCATCACTTGTCTTTCACACGAAATGATCGCTTTGGAATACTTTGTTTCTTTGGCCATCCATTTCAGCACAGGATAGCACGAGAAACTCACACTCAAAATGGACAAAGTAGGTCATATTTGGAGTACAAGCGTTTGGAAATTTTTGTAACTTTTTGAATTATGACCAAAAATGTTTTCTGTTTCTCACACAATCTCGGTAAAGGTATTTCTTTCATTTTACAGTCTCCCAAAGAGGATGGGTCTAATATTGCCATGGTTAGCTTCACGAAAATATTTGATCAACCCACAAGTACTTCTTACATCATTATCATCACCACTATCATAGTCCACGGGAACAACAACAACAACAACAACAACGGCAAAAAAGTACGCAGCATCTGTTCCATACAGTCACCAGGGGGTTCACATTCAATCATAATCAAGTGAGAGGAAAGCAAAATTCGGAGTTCCTTTTTTCGCTCTAGTCTTGAGATTCATTATTTCCATACGTACGTACATTCACAAACACGTACGGATCAGCAAGGCTACACTCAAGTGCTACGAAGAGCTGTAGTTAAAACTCTAGATGCCTCAGGTCACTGTGGGACAAACAAGGGTTTGCTGACGAAATAATTTACTTTCATTTTGGGCTGGAATACATTCGGCATATTTTTAGTACGAGAATCTCAAGTGGGCAAACGTTTTGGGTGCTTTTGCTGAGCCGGGGAAAATGGGACAAAATAAATTGGAGCTTGGAGCCGGGCAGCGGTATTAGCGCCCCATATCTCAGACGCGATGTTCGTAACATCTGCCTAGTACGTAGTTTGTGTGGGAAGAACAGGTCACCGGTAAGCTACCAAGGAAGATCAATGCAAAGTCTGATACCCAGTTTTCCTATCTAGAGCGCAACGGTAGATCCCATCGGACCATGCCCAGAAGCATCTAACAGAAATTGTTGCATATTATTGATGGTTGGCCATTTCACCAAATAGTTTGAGGTTGTTTCCGTGTCCAGAATTGAAGCACGCATCACAACGAAAGCTGCCCTCGACGTATGGATTTCCTGATTTGGATGCCGCAGCAGATCCGTTCGAGTCGAGGGGCAAATTTCGAAAGCCTACTCAGGCGTGAGTTTTGTCAGGTGTCAGGTGGAAATAAGTCTCGGAACAAGGGAATCACTCACATGGGATGCGGTGGTCGAGACGAAAAATGTTGCTCGCAAAAGCCTGCTCAAGGCATTCGTTGAGCGGGAAACCACGAGAAATTGAGAGGAGTCCCTAAATTGCTGTTTAATGGCGTGTCGTGTGACGCACCACTGTGGATCGGACAGACTCCGCGCTGTGTTACTGGATTGTGAAAATTTGACCTCAGTAGACATGGGCAATCCACACCCGTTCCAGAAGATTTATTGGCTGCTGGCTGCCTCATTCAACTGAGGTCGAAATTCACACAATGCTACCAACTAGCTCTTCAGCATTCAACAAGCCATGTATCCACATAACAAATTATAAGGTAGAAGTTAAAAGAACACAGTCGGTTGGTATTTCGAAGTATTTTGGGCATAATTCCAAAAAAACAGCCGACGAGTAAATGGAAACCAGGAAAGCTGGGATCAACTTTTCAATTTAGATGAATCTTTTCTTTTGCCTTTCTCGCACCTTTGCAAATCTTATCGTGCAATTATGATGAGGTCATTTGGCAGGCCAACGTCCGCGAAGGACGACTACAGTTACTCCGATCGTCATGCATCCAGAAATCTCCCTTGCTACGATTGTGTAGGTTCTAGCACTTACGACGCATGAGGAAGTGTCAACTCATATCATGAATTTGCAAATAAATTCTCTCTTATCATACCTATTCGCAGACTGTGATAGGACCAGTTAACCATGGGTGACATTGGTTGTAAAAGCAAACTCACGTGACCATGTATTATAAAAATTTTACAAGGTTCTTAGGGTTTGTCCCAGTTTATATCCATAAATGCAAATTATTTCGCTTGCTCGACAGACCTGCTAGTTTTACGGAATGTTCTAATTGTGATTGCGCCCATATTTGCAGGCTAACGTCAGTTAATCAATAATTGGGATATTTTACATTAACCGAGGCCCAATAACCGTTGCTGATATTATACAGGAGGAATTTCGTCCTGCGTGGGTTCTTAATTTGCATCTGATTTGACCTTGGGTCAAGGCCATTTGAGAGCGATAATTTGGGCACTTATTATCATAGGAGTGGAGCAGTAAGCTAAAAATCAATAAAGTCATATGGTTCCACAAGGTGGGGTTAAGGAACTAAATAAATCTTTTGCTCACTTAACTTTTTTGGATTTAAGTGTATCCAGCGGCCTAAATTAAAAAAGCCATCAGTTGCACAATGCTGAAAAGTGAGCTGTTCGGAGAGCCTGTTTTTTTGCGCTGGAAGTGGACCGCTTCCAGAAATGATCATAGGATTATTTACATTCCTATTTAAATTTCACGACAGACTCTCTGAGGAAGATTGTTACCGATACTCTAAGCATCACTCTGCCGGTAGGGAAGAACAAAGTTTAAATACTTTATAGTATATAGAGTACGGATTAATCACGCCACGCAAGTACTTATGTAGTCGACCAGGGAGAAATGTTCAGAGTGCACAATCGGTGACCTGTTAACTGCACTAGTGGAGGCACGTCTTGTAGTGGCCGTCAGAACAGGCAGAAAATGGACATTTCTAGTTGAAGAGTTGCTGAAATGTTGTCCCATTATTTTGTATTCATTCAAGGGGCATACTCTGATACGAATAAACGGAGGAAAGTAGTTTTAGCGGATCAATGTAGGTGGCACTATAGATAAGGAAAAATACTATATTGCGAAGACTGAGGCAGTCCCGAAAAGTCTAAGGAAATAAACACTATAAAAATTCGTGGTTTCGCCGAAAGGAGTTCGGTGTTTAGCTCCATCAGAACTTGTTACGAATGTTATCGTGATTCGAACAATTTTCTCCCAGTATAATGTGAGTCGTGCGGAAGCATGCTTTGGTCTGTGGCATTTTTTAATAATGAAGCCATACCACAGTCTTGATCTCGATGCTTTCCAAAATGTACTGAAGTGTTATTGGATTTTGAGCAATTGCATGCTTAAATCTCAGTTCGCTTTTCCCAGCGTCACGAATGCAGCATACACATAATGGCTAACATGAGAGAGGGAGAAAATTCCTGGCCCAGCCGGCTCGTTAGGACATACAAAAGCTTGCTGTTTATTATCGAAAATCTCTAACACTTCTGGAATGAGTGATAAGAATACAAATTGCTGTTGCGTATTGGAGCGAAATCTGCCCATGGCGTCTATATACCTCTGATTGGACGGTCATCATATGCAACTAGTAGTGCAGAGTAGATTTATTCGTTAGTGCGCGATAACAAACAATGGATCCTGATGAAAATCTTCAATCTTGTGTTTTTATCATATGAGAGTCACTTTAGTGAGCAAGCTAATAATTGTGTCATCGGTCAACGAATGTAAGAGTAGTGTTTTATAGTAATTGCATTTCATCATCATGACAATTTCTTTTCATTAAATATTCTGCCCACGAATGATTGGAGGGAGCTCATTTATAGTTTAGCAAAAACGCAGGGGAACAATAGAAACGGGTGGTCGGCAGAAAATCGAAGAGTTCCGAAGCATCAAGCAAAAAGTGAGCGCTTCCCGTTGAGTCCTCTGCGAATGGCCTATTAGGTAAATTCATTTGCTCCCTTCACGGGTGCCGTGATTATGATGACGAACCGTCGCAGCTGGCAAGAGTACGTGCATCTGTACTTTGTAAAGTTGTACACAAGATGCGAACATGCATGAGACCAAGCCACGAATAAATTCGATGCACAGAATATAATGCTGAGTTCAAGATGAACTTTTGGCTTGTGAATTTGAATCCAGACAAGATAAAGTATCAGATAGTTTCTCTCCGTGGATTTTTAATATGTCATAAGTAGGTGTTTGGAGTCCAATAATGGCGTCAATTATGACGGTCGTAATGTTTACCATTTCCAATGGGGCGTGCAAAAATCACTGGTCCGATAATAAAGTAGATGTGCAATTGTGCGCTTGTCTAGTCGACGCTGCTCATGCGTGCTTGATCCTGACAACTGAGCTTAGATGTTCTGACCTGGAGTTTCGACACCCAAAAAGGCCCGTTCCTCGAGCGGGCCTTGGATGTGCTGCAACTTCCTTCCTACTTTAGCTTACTCGGAAGCCTAACTAATGGAAAACGACATACGGTTACCATGGCAATAATGCACATCGGCGTCCACAGCTTTGAAGCCCCGCTCCTCAATACCAGCTCATCCGACTATTCGTTTGCGCGGAATGGCAAAAGCAACCATCTTATTTCCATCTTGCTGCCTTCGTTTACTTCCTGGGCGACGGGATATTTGGAATCGGAGGAAGAATGAGAACACTGGGGACTGATACCTCGTAGATGCTTGGTGATCATAGACTATTGTCAGCACCAGATTTTCTAAACTATATCGCAGAGAACTTATCAGTAGGTTTTAACTCTCGCGACATGTTTTATTGTAAAAATTGCCGCGCTGTGTTGCTTTGTATTGTTTTGTTTTGTATTGCATTGTACTGCCCTGGGCTACAGTGTATCACACCCCAATGATTCATTTGAGAGAGGTTACGTTTTACCATCGATCAAAGTGATGTCATTAACGGGTAGTTGAATGCACTCCTTACATACGAAGTTCTTCCCACCCGATCGGTGCGCGACGTCTTCGTTGATTTTGATCGTGATTTTTGCGCATGTTATGTTGTAATTTGCACCGAGTCCGGACCCCTCCGACAGAAAGATGGAAGCACCCTGAGCAGAAATGAGAAAAATACGAAAAGAAACTTATTTCCCGAACCACCCTAAGCGTGTCAGTCAGCATCAACACTTACACGATCAGATCCAAGATGTCAATGTACAGCCAACTAGCTACCCCGTGTCCTCCCACGAAAGGAATTGTCCACAGTACTCACTGGGGTAAGCGCTTCTGCGAGACCACAAAATTCCAAATTTACGTTTTACGCAGTAAGGATCCAATAATAGTCCGGAAAAGCAGTTGCGGCTCATTGTTCTTTTTTACTGTAGTGTCCTTTATTGGTGTCCGGCCGTTTCTCTTTGCCAATATAACCCACTAAAACAGACCTCAGAGGAATTATGTTATCTGACTGGTTGTACATTATGCCGTAATGTTCAAATTACTACATTCAATGCTTCCCCATAAACATGCTCACTTTCCAGACCTACGAATTTCGTAACACCAGAATTCCACAACGGTAACCAATACTGACCTCCTATTGTGCAGGTGTGACGGTCAACCCCCTAGTTTGTTGCTTACCTTGTTCGAATTTTTTCATAGCCATTGATACATTTCCATGGGTATGATAGGCACAAGAATAGATCTGTGGCAGCATAATTCCAGTCCTTCAGAAACAACCACTGAATTCCTGGTGGTTATACACTTATCAAAGATTTTTGCTATTCCTGAATTTTTTTCAGGGGAAAATTTTAAAAATATGCTGTAGATTCTTATTTTTTTAATTACCAACCACTCGTTGCTTGATCCCGGAATAGACGTGCTGCCGTCAACATTCAAATCATTTCGAACAAACAACCAATGCAATTGGATGACGATGTTTCGAATATTTGTAATCATATTCCCCAAGTATTTCCATAGCAGTACAAATCGATTCGAGAATTTCATCACACTTGGAGAAGGGATTTGATAAATGGAGTCCGTTGACTTCAGAAAGCGAACAAGTTACTGACATACGGCGGGAGTTCTTAGGGTGCTTTCAGCGATTCCCGTGGTAGGTAATATAAAGTATCACAATTTGTGGCTTTCGTCCAGTCGGACGCTCTTCTCATCAACATGACATGTAACTTCCTAGTTTCTTCTTGTTTCTTCATTGTTTGGCCCCATTCTCCACACGATTTGCGTAGAAATAAAATCAGTGTAAGGCAAGGTAATCGCAAACGCTGAGCTAAAATGAACCAATCTGAGCCACTATGATGACGCAACGAGTTCTGTAATTCTTAAATGTGTTTAAATCGTAGAAAATCACCGGTTGTTACCAAGTGATTGGTGAACTGAATTTAGTCCACGACTAGCAAGCTTGACTTTCAAAATATGGTTTAACAACAAGATATGATGAAAAATATTCACCAAGTCTTGCCTGTTCCGTCGATATTTACTTATGAAGCCGGGCTGCTATTTCATGACTGGTTGCAACGGCATTTGGTACTCTTAGCAATTATTGATCATTGTGATCCTTTATAATCGTTGCGTTTGTAGTTTATTTTTAATTACGAATAAAGCGTTATTTTAAAAATCTCGCCCTCTCTGTTTGTGAAAGTAAAATTGGAAGTGGAGTTGCACAATTCAGTTGGTTTTATTGATTTCCTCGTTTTTTTGTCAGATAGTCAATTGGTCCTCGATCACCAGCCGAAGATGCCTAACCCGCACCTGTGTGATTTTGTGCGTGATCACTTGATCCGATCGATTTCACGAATTGTCACATGCGCAATAGACTTTAAACTGTAACTCGAATTGACCGGAACGATACAGGCTTGTGAACCAGTATAGATGTATGAATTAATAATTGATTGGATAAAACTGAATTCCCATCTGATTAAGCACCTTGGTGTTACTGTCTAATTAAAACTGCTGTATCTATGGCCAGATCATGTTGGAATCAAAATTGCTTCTGTAAATTGTTGATATGCTATCTAAATAAGAGTCAATGTATGATGGTGACTGCTGTCGGAGGATAAAGTAGAGTTGTCACCAAACTCTTCGTCATATCGACTTGTCGCATGCAAGATAGCCTCGGAAAGAAACAGGAAAAAGGCGAACAGACATGCTTTCGTTGATTCCATCGAGACAGTCAACGTTCGTAGAAATCATTTAATAAATGTCTCTTAAGATGCTTCGTCTTCCACTAAATTATCGATACCTTTGGGAGTGTCCTCACCTGACCAAGTATCAACCAAATTGAAATCTTGGAGCTGGGCAGACCTCATCAGATTTTTACTAGGCCTTATAAATATGCGAACGAAATCAGTAGTTATTCAAACTCGGGATCAACCGATCTCTTCTGATATAGGGATAGTGTCATACCAATACGGATTCAGTTTGCACGTGTCTTCAATTTATCTGCAGTTAAAGTGGAAGCAGGCTTAGAGGAGGACACCGTTTTGAGAATTATTACACTCAGATAATCAAATCACGTGACAGGCCAGTTGGTAACTCATTAATGGAAATCAGATTTGGACAGTCCGGATGGGAAATTATTCCAATCCATTATAAATGATCATAGAAATGTATGATCAGAGCTTTGGGACTTGGCAAATTATCATTAGTTATCATAGATCGCATCTTGGTCAGTGGCATCATTTATGCTAATCAATGAGTCAGCTATGATAATTTAGAAGTGACCGATTTTTTGTAATAAGAGATCTGAATTAATTTGAAATAATTCTGTATAAGTTGTCAGTGAATAATTCAGTACTGAAGAAAATGCATATTTGTTTCTGCTGGCCTCATATAGGCATGACTTATCAGCCTCCGTTACGTATGCACGAATCTCATGTAAAACCTCGGGCTATCTTGTACAGTAAGTGTAACAATGATGATGATGATGTTGGTTCTATTCAAATTCGCTAGAAAGAATCTCCCTTACTTTCTAACGATGTGGATCTATAAGAACAAACACAAATTCACAACATGTATCATCAGCCAGCTGGAAACATCCACAAATGTGGGTCTGTTGATACACCTCTGGACAAGGAGTTCTATGAATGACGTTTAATCCGAACATTTCTTGTTCGTGTGACGTCGTTGGTCTGCAAATCGACTAGTGTTAGCTGTCCAAAGTTGGCTATCTTCTGGCCCTGGTACCGTTGACCGATAATCCGAATTCGGACGGCGGGAATTCAGCTGCACTCTTACCGTTTTCGTCGAAATATTAAAGATTTAGCTACTTGTGCGGTATGATGCTAGACTGTCACTAGTTCCGATCATTTTGGTGATGGAAGGCAATTCATTCGCGTCAGATAGCATTATTTTTATTTTTGTCACTATTTTTAATATTATTACGACATTGAAGTTTCAGCGTGCTTACAGTGATTCTGTGCCGTAAAATTTCGACAAATAATAGTTTATGGAACAAGCAAAGTCACCAGTTTAAACAGTCCCGTTTGTAGGGAATGTAAAAAGGGTTTAAAAATAAAGGATTTATGTGTGAAAGTAAACGGAACAGGAGCTGTTCATACCTGAGACGGGTATTAGATTCTATTGTATTATATTGTGCAGAATTTCGCGAGCAAAAAGATATCCCAGTCTAGTCAAAATCAGCAGAGAAAAATAAGAAAGCGATTGGACTCATCATATTGTTAAAGCGACGAAAAAAGTAACTCGTCAAAGAATGATTTGAATACCTGAAATGCACGGTTCACTGGTTGATTTGAAACGCTATCCCGGTTTGTCAATGTGCGAAAATATAGTGTTCCGTGTATGTTTATTCTACACAGTATGAAACCAAAGACCGATGCTGTAGAAATATGAGGACGGTACTTTGAGAGATCACTACGCAAAGTATGCCTGGCAGTTGAGAAAATTTGGTGAGCTAATTTTCTCACATGTTGATAAGTGCAGACCATATGGATCGGCGGACAACACAATTAGTAGTACGAATAACACGGCTAATACTTGTAATTCCAGATGAACAATTATAAAGTCTTCTTTAAGTAAACCTGAAAAAATGACGGGAGAATAGTAATGATAGATTGGAAAAATACATTGGTATACGAGACGGCAAATGGTGTCTTGTTTCACCTTGCAATGTCAAAGCTTCCTGATTTGAACTAACAATCATCGGAGATCCTTTACACAGATAGAAATGTGACTAGTCCACTTCAGAATTTTATCAATAGTAACTCCTAGATATTTCACAGAATCAACTGTGGTAAGAGGTTCTGATTTGACGGAAGACGTTTCGGATGGGTAGGCCGACCGAGCGAGTGAGAGAGAACAGACATTCGAAACGATCGGATGTGTTGAGATTTAAACCAGCTTGTGCAGATAAGTGGTAGATGGATGGTAGTTTGTTCTAACAGTTTTGAAAGTCATCGTTGCTCGAAACGGCTTGAGAGAAGGCGACATCATGAGCATACTTAAACAGATGACAGAGGGAACTGGTTGGTAAGTTACTGATGTAAGTAGAGAATAGATATATTGAGAGAACAAAACCCGGAAACAGTCCTGAGTTGTTAACTGACAGTTTCGAAGTTTTATCACCCGTTCATGCACACTTGGTTCTGTTAGTAACGTAATCAGACAATCGTGCTGATAAAGGCATGGAACAACCAAATGTTTCCAGTTTGTGAAATAGAAGAGACTGTGGAGCCGAATCGAATGCAGTCGAATTATTTAGGAATAGTTAACTTTCGGATTTCACCGATGTGTGCGGACTTACAAATGTGACGGACAGAGGAGGCGGTAGTGCTCAAAGTGGACCTGTTGGATCTATAGGCGAATTGCAAGCGGTGGTCAGGACGGTTCACGGAAGAGCGTAGGGGCTAAAGCACAGTATATTCTGTCAGTTTGATATTGGAAGACATCGAGTCAACGGAACGGAATAGTTCAATCAATGCATTAGAACTATTGGATTTTTGGATGTGACTGATAGTCGCTTGTATACAGAAGTTTGAAATGGATATTGACGTTATTGATACGTGGATTAGGGAAGCGATGGCGTCAGTTAGAGCCTCAAAACCGTACGTTAGACGAGGCGAGGACAGACTGTCAGGACCAACGCTGTGGTAATTGTAGTGGTGCATAGAAGGTCAAGCACCTCTTGTCTGGAAATACTTTACTATCATACCATTGCTTTGTGCGAATATGTATAAGTTGGAGGGAGGATGAATGCTTGATTAATACTGTCGACATCCGCAGAACATTTCACAAGTCTCTTCATTTCCTCGCACACAACGGTCGAATGCCTTCCCATGAGGATCGATCATTCTTACCATTCAAGATTTGGCTGGTGAATGTCGTGTCGTGTCTTGTCAAGCCGGTACGCTTGATTTCAACTTTTATTATGGTGGAAATGCATCGTACATGTGAGTGATTACGAGCTTCGAAGAAGTGCTGCTTACATCTTCTTGGAGATATCAGCAACTGGGAGAAGATGCGTTCATTTGATAGGAACAATGTTTCTAAGGGACAGAAGATATCACAGATCGCGTTGGCAATCTCTGTGGAAATTCTGACAGTGTCATTGTGCAGGAGTTCAAGTGAAACACAAACAGAGGCGTGCGAAAGAGATCGTTGAAGGAGAATAAGGTTGTTTTGTGAACAATTTCGAACGTGAATTTTTGATGTGATTTGTTTGCTTGAATGAATGGAAGGTTGACTGATAGTATATGTTGGGCTTTAACACGTAGTTTCAGGGAAAGAAATCCGGGTGGTTGATAATAACTGCATTTAAAATGTAGTCGCCCTTGTTCAGTGAAACGCAGATGTCAGTCAAATCGAACACATTTGGTGATGTTAGATGTAGGGTTGAAATCTCCCAGATAATGTTGTGAGCTGAAAGGAGGTGTGCATAGGTTCGTTGTTATCATACTGATATGGCGGGAGAATTTGGGATGACACTGAGTTGGGAAACAATCAATTCCACACAGCGAGTACGTATTAATAACATCGGCATGACTGACCACAAGGAGTTGATGTATGTTGGCACACCACCTCCGGTCGTCTTCGTGTTGGAAACTGTTCTGGTGGCAGAGTTTGGAGCTGTCAGTCAATACGAGTGAATCAGCAATATCCGGGTTTACCCACGATTGTTGTATGCAGATGTCAGAGTTGTGAATACGAAGCGGTGATGGGAGCTGGAAGGTCAGATCCGACATTTTCGTAAACGGATACTGGTATTAAATATTGCAATAATGGACATCCTGCCGTAAGGATGCATTTAAATGCTGCCTGCCAGTCAGCTCGAACGATTCTTTAGGGTGGATTATGAGGGCTTCGAGGTATAACAATGTCTGTTCCCAATCAATCATGACAGCTAACTGCACTTTTAAACACCAATAATTCCAAACGAGTGTAACGGTGAATAGAAGCAAAAATGGAGCGAAAACCTCTATAGAAATCAACGAGATGAAAGTGATGATGTTGATGATGATGATGATGATGATGATGATGATGATGATGATGATGATGATGATGATGATGATAGAAAATTGCGTAGCAGCCGGTCACTGGACGCCGGACGTTCAATGTCGTCGGTGTGTGACATGAATTACTAAAGAAGTCGAGACTGAACACTTTTGTGCGGACATTGAAGAAGCTTTTATGTGGTTAGCACGTAGCTCCGAGGTTAGGTTATCTAAGGGTTTGCCCAAAATGAGATTAATCGTGTATGGGCGCTACAACAACCAGCACGATCTCCATGAACAACAGCAAAACTACAACTTTGGCCTACTTCTCCAAACACCTTATGCAGTCTAAATCAAATCACCGGTGAATTGTGATGCAACGAAATCGGAACTGTGTCAGACGGATTGTGTGGTCCGAACCAGTGAGCCTCTCTTCCATTCTATCTCAGAATGGCACCAGTCTGTTGAACACCAGAGGGGAAATCAGACCGAAAAAGGCAGTCACTAACTGTTACCCAACTTCCAACAATCGTTTGAGCTAATTGTTAATGGCCGATATCGAATTTTGTCGTTTCCGGCAGAATACACAGGAACATTTGCGGTGACGCCTTGTTTTTGTTGTTTGAGGTCGTTGCGGTTGATAGACGTCAGTTATTCACGGTTCACAATATTATCCAGCTTTACGTTAGCACCAGATGCGCACATTCTTAAAAGTTTATTATTCATTGTCCTATTGAATCGCATGAGCAAGTAGTTACACACCAGTGGCACAGTCGCCCGAGACAGATCAATGAATTCGGCGACAAATTTCTCACCTCCGATAATTTTCTGTACAAGCGGGCCGTTCAGGAAGTGACTCTGTGGAAATTTATGGAATCCCAAATCTCGCTTAAATTATGCTCCAAGTGTGCATTGGGGTTTCAAAGCGTAAAAGTCTTTTGACTTACTTCTGATTTCTTTGATTCATATTGAAATGATACATTTTAGCCATATTACTCGCCATTTTCCGCTGTAGATTTGTTCCAACAAATCCCGGGTATTCAAAATTTCTAATTTAAACCTTTCACATCACTAATTATCTTTACTCAAAAATGGGACCACTGCGAAGTCTTGAGAAGACATGGTTCATTAGTCGTGCGGTTGATTCCTCGATTTCCAACTACAACCGCGACGAAAACGACAACAAAAACAACAACAACAACGACGACGATTACTATCGAAAACTTCAGACAAGTACTGCTAAGTTTATACACGGGTACGATGCACACAGTCCTTTCTACTAACTACAACAATTAAACTGGCTCTTAATAGCACGGACAAGGTAGACTACAATATGTGGAGTACTTGCAATGTAGAACTGACTGAGTACCAAAGCGGCGGAGTTCCGATTGACCCAGTAATTGTCGCTGAGCCCGTCTAGCAGCTGCAGTGAGCATCAGCGTGCATGCGTATGTTGCACGAGGACAAAGGTAACCCATGTGCATGAGTGTCGGTTTATTTACTTCCAATTTTCGTAGTCTGGAGTAGTTTAAAAGTTCTCGCTGTCGATACATGCGTGTGTGTGTGTGTGTGTGTGTTTGAGCACAAAAGCGCACGTGCACAGTTCATTCTGCTCATTTACTCGCGGTCTAAAATTGTGTGTTCAGGTGAACAAGCCGCATGCAAGCAAGCGAACTCACAAACGTAAATGCGTGAAATTTCTGGGCCGTCTTCTCATCCCTCTGTACATGTGTGTAAAAGTGTAATTGTGTATGTTTGTGTGTTCACGTGTCTCCGAGCGTAGCTCCCTCTCGAAAGTCAGACTATTGTCCTCGTGTCTTCCGGTAAAAAGGTCAGTGCGGGTGAATGCTGCCACACTTTTGCTATCCATCTACTCTGACGTTCAAGTGTACTTGGTGCACCATACATGGAACCCAAACAGTCTATTCTCCAGTATCGTTCGTCTTTCCGTCTCGCGCTGATGCTACAGTAACTGCGTCGTCGTCATCATGTTCTTTGATACGGTCCTCGTCTTTTGTCTCTTCTTCTCGTCCCGCTCTGCCAGACTTACAAAGCTCACTTGCCGGATAAGTTGCTACGCGGCATGGAGTACGTGAAACAGCAATCAAGTAGAACTCGCGCACACAAACACACCCTCAAATTTGTTAGAAGGAATCATTGCATGTCCCAGTTTTATCATCACTACGTCCTATCCTGCAGCTGTGGTTGTTACTGTTAACCCTACCGCTACTACTACTAGTACTACTACTAGTAATAATAATAACAATAATAATAATAATAATAATAATAATAATAATAATACTGATGTTGTTTGGACATGACAGTTCGCACAGCAAACTCATAAACCTACTCACGTATATGGGTGCACACAAGTGAATGCACGCATAAGCGGAAGGTACGTAACCGAGCAACCTAATTCATGGAGTCTGCCATGGTGTTTATGCACGTGCGCATGTATACTATCCCCAGTTAAGTTTACCAGCTCCGGTCTCCTGCGCTGTCAGTCAGTAGGCACAAGCTGTTCGAATGGGTAGTTTGCATCTGGTGCATGGATAGGTTCAAGTCCAAAAGCAACTGGGATGATTTAGTTTCTGAATTTCTTGCTTCACTTGCTCATTTACTGACCCACTGTTTGTATAGCATGAACACGCGGTTGTTCACGTAGCATATTTACTTGGACTCACCAAATTCCTCTCAACCATAGTCCGTCGGAACTGTCCCAGATTAAAAGAGAACTGTAATAACAAGTTTACTGGTTATGAGATGCTCAACTGTCTGATATCACTGACGGACACAGGAGTAGATTGGCGCGAACCGAATATGGAGAGGGGTGGTCAGAAGTGCGTAATGAGCTGACTCTTCCATATTTGTGCGGACAGATACAAGCAACATGCCCGACCGGAACCGCGTGAATCTGAGTCAAGTCCAATTAAGAAACAAACAATGGCGCCCTAGGAAATGGTAAATCCAAATCTCACTGTTCAGTAGTTGAGAGTAGTTTATGTCACGATAAGCAGACCACTGCCAATCAACATTGTACGGTCAGTGGGTCGGCCGTCCTCCTGCGTCATATTTCATCATCTGATATTGTGTTTACATTGCTGTAGTGAGATCAATAAATTTACTATAGTCATTCAACAGATTATGCGGCCAATTAGCCGGGTTTTCACCACACTAGACTGTGAATTATCGCTGTTAAGCACCAAGGGCGCGCTGATCGATTGGTTGAGCTGCATTTTGGACTAACCTGTAGACGTTTGTTTAATATCACCTTATTCAAATGTGATAGCTACAGTCTGCTGGTATTCACTACTGACCGGAGGTAGTCAAGCGGATAAGGCCGTGGAGTTTGGACGTGGATGTCGTACGTTCGAATCCTCCCACCGCCGGTCAACTTCCCCACTTGGCAGCCCTCTGCTGGCCGCGGCCCCCTTCCTGAAAATTGATGTACGTTGTTATTTCGTTAATAAAAAAGGAAATGAAAGATAAAAGAAAAAGATAAAAGAATAGTAGAAAACAGTTTTATGCTTTCCGTGTTTGTTACAAAGGGAAATTAGAATAAAAACCGAACCTTACTTAGCTCCGTTCCTTAAGCCAGAATTACGTTGCCAGCTATAACTGCTTTTGCTTTCGTGAGAACACCGATTGATTAAAGTATATTATGTATACGGACCCATGTTTTAGGCACGCGCTGCATGTGTTAAAGAATCCTGGTCAAATGAGAATGTCGACGACTCTATAGCCCACATTGGGGGATTCCAGTGTAGTCTTTGCGATCTGCTGATGAAAAGCAAATAACGCGGAGGAGGTGGAGTGATAACATTTTTGCCAACGCAGTCTGAGGTTTATTGTCTTTTTCAAAGTCCCTTGGACAATGTGGAACGTCCGCTTGTTCAGTACTATCCACGATATCTTCTCTTTTCGATAGCTGGAAAATCGCCTACGTGTATGCAAACTACTATTCTATGTAAAAACCTTTCCCGGCTACCCTTCCAAACAAACGGTTACATATGATTATCGGTGAATTTTATCAAGCCGACATTCATCTACTTATGTCGTTAAGACTAATTGATATCAATACCTCTCCTACAAGAGGGAGCGATGGAAAGATTACAAAACAACCATTGGATATTGGTCCAAGGAATGGTCCGTCACGACGATTTGAGCTTAGTTAATTAGAACACGTGTTGCACAGCGCAAACCGTCCCGTGCTCTATTCTACAATTCGCCTTCGCAATGGAAAATGGGACTTGGAGGTCTACAGATGATAGGGCAGGCTAGAATGCGAAAAAAGTGTAGTGAACCTGAGTAAAGTGAGTGTCAAATTTCTTCGTGGTTGAGGTCTGAAAGATCCGTCAGCCTGCTGGCTGGAAATGCTGAGGGATATTGCGGTGAGGTATGAACAGTGGCAATCACATTGCCCCTTTCTGTGTAACCGAAATTATTGGAAGATGTGCGCGTGTGTAGCTAGACTGTTGGCTCCTACGGAGTTCTTTTCTGTTCCCACCCTTGTAGGTGCTCTCCCTGTTCACTCTGCGTATTCATTTTTCTATGACAGCGTGTAACATTGTTGAAAAAGCGTGGTCAGTGACAGTCGCCCCCGTGTTTTATGGTGAACGATAATGATGATGATGGGAGGGAATTCTGCAATCGACAAAGTTGTTGTCAATAGTCCCTATCCAATTTCTTCTAAAAGGAAACACTCAGTTTCCACAGGCGACCACTACTTGCTGTTTCCTAATGCACAAACTGTGATAAGATGTCTATTCTACTTGGGCCAAGAATTCTTAATCGATTCCATTTTGCGGCCGCTTTCTGCAATTCTTGCGAACTCTATTGAAAAAGAGTAAGTTAGTTAGACAAAATTTTAGTTTACTAACCAAAACCAAATAGCCTATATTAGTGTTCGATGAGGAACACACCTTGATTGATTATTCTGCCTGCTAATTCAGTCCCTCGGGACTTCTCGACATTCTCATTCGATGTCTTTGCTCTGCTTATCGATTGGCACAATCAGCGCGAAGCCACCGCGGCTGGGTTGACCTGTGGTCCGGATAGATGTTATGATGGGTCAGTATCCACTACCTTTATACTTTGACAATAAATCCGTCCACAAGATCACCAAAATTGGTCACTTTTAAAATAAGGCAAGATTTCACCTTATAACTTTTGCATTCGAATATAACCATACGTTTAGTGTTTGTATGGTTATCCTTACGTCCTCCTTCACCCTTCGGGACTGGAGAAGTGCTTACTGAAAACCTACGTGCCATTTTTAAATCGTGTTTGCCTTCGGTAGCAGGGTCAAATCACGGACACTATAGTACTCAGCAAGTCAAAGGAAGGTGCACTTACGTCTGACTGAGGTTCAGAAGTCAGAAAGCGTTCGCAACTGATCACGGGCAAGATTAAGCATGCAAACTGAAAAGCTCAAGCTTTTTTGGAACGACTTAAAATTTTGGTGGAGCTAGAATACCGAACGTGCACGCACGTAAGGACAATGTAGATCATTTTACTGATGCATCTGTGCATCCCTGCGGGTCATGAGTAGTTCTCTACTTAAAACATCTTTTTTTTCTGTCATATGGCTTGCCCTTATCCCATTTTTGTTAGAGGACATGATTCCAATGTAAGGATGCTGCCTATCAACCTCGCAGGAAAGGAACTGCAAATAATTTATTTTGATAACAAATAATCATTTCTGGAGTTTGGGCTAGCTGAATAGTATCCATTTAGCCTGCTTTCTAAATCACAAAATGATGCGCTTTTAACCGAAGGATTCTTTTCCCCTATTCAAAGTTCGCTTTGCCTTTTAATTCCTTCCTATTAGTGACTTAACAATAAATGCAATTTTCTGCAAGCCAGCTGTGGTCATTGAAGAGCTGCCAAAGAAAATAAATAAGAACACTTAAAATCCAATTCCAAAGCACTCCTGCTCCGTGAAAGTGACACCTTCATGTCAAAATCAGAGAGTAAAGAAAAAGCGATTCATCAGATTTGAAGATTTTGCACCCTGAATGACTTTTTGGTTTGGTGAAAATGCTTGCGATATGAGGCAAGCATGAGAATCTGATTGGCTAGCGAATGAAGATCCTTGTATTGAATTAGCAACACAAACTGTCCAATACGCGATTTGGAAATGTTCACATCCTGAAGACTGTGATGTGTTCTCGTCGATTCGGTTAAAATTTGTGGTCGGCAGGGTAATGAGCAAATGGTGTGCTAACTTCTTGATCCTCGCTGCGAAAGTTTCGCACAATCTAAAAGTCCATCTGTCATGCGTTGACTTATGCGTTTTTTCTTCAGTTTTCTAAAATCCATGTCAGAACGATAGTAACGCAATTCAGGAGTCTGAGTGTCTCACTTGTACCTTGGTCCACTTGAGTAGCGAATACTTCGGGGCGTGATCATTCGGCAGCTGTGTAGCCACTCAGTCCTGGTACAACAAAATCAAATCAAAGACGAATAAAACAAGTATTGATTAAAACGGATTAATTCAGTTCATTTTGGACAGCCTTTGTATTTTATGTTGCAATCGCGAGCAGAGACGACTGTAAAGGAATGGAAGCCCCTGGTATGGACAAATGAAAGTGGTGGGTGTATTTTATTGCTCTGTAAAGCGTGAGCGCTGTGGAAGCGCTATAATTCTCAACTTCAAAGATTCGCTGTACGGGAAACTGGCAGCCAGTGTCGTATAGACGACGTAATATAAAATCAAACGTCAACTCAGTAGACTGGGTGCACTAGCGAGCTGAATGACATGGCGTTGTAGTCCATCAAGGAGTGTTAACAGCAATTGGCGAAATTCGGATAAACAGTACAAATAATTGGTTATCTCAAATCATTGTTAAAAATTTTAGAATTCCCGTGATGTTGGGATATAATATGTAGTATCCCCGCCCTCCAGCCGAAGGCACGAAGAACTTCCAGAAAGATCTAGTTCGCAGAGGCCTTTTCCCTTGGAGAACAAATGTAGTGATAGACCCACAGTCGGTAGCGGTAAATGTTGGACTTGAGTAGAAACTTCTAGATATCAAGAATCACGGATAGACATTCAGCTGGTGAGCATACGGGCGTATGCTTTCGAGGCTTTGTAGATAAGCGATCTGAGTTATAAATGCACCTGAAGATTCGACACAATGGTACATTCGTGTCACGCGATTATACTGGGATATCTTCGTTATTACTATCGTCCCACTAGCACAATTGCTTATTAAATGTAGTACATGAAAACTTTCTTGACAAATTCCCTCGTGTACGGTTTGATTCTATTTTTAGGACACTTCTGGAATATATAGAACTGATCCAACTGTGATTTCAACTCTCAAAGGTCAAGCGGATAAGTTCCTGGTGTTTAGATTTAAGAGTCGAGAGTTCGGATCCTCCCACCGCCGGTCAAATTCCCCACTTGGCAGCCCTCTGCTGGCCGCGGCCCCTTTCCTGAAAATTGATGTATATTGTTGTTTAATTAACAAGGAAAGTAAAAAATAAAAAAATAAAAGATAAAATAGAAGATTTGTACCATGACTGCTTAATTGAATGATCTACGAGGTCATGCTGAAAGGTGTTCGAGCAATTCACTAAAGGACCATCAGCTTTCGACCCAATCCATTGATGCCCGACAGTAACCCGGATGTGGCAACCACTATTTCTCCATCCCCAAAAAATGTCTGTACTCCTTGATTTCATACAGGTGATCAGATTTCATTTCACATGTGGTTTTCACGGGGTTAGTAAAAGCTAGAATTTGCATCAGTCCGACCATGTTCGATCATGTCTGAGATGTGTTGTTCCTACTCCTCATCACATGCGATCAACAATTCAACGAAGCATACTGCTTGCTACATTCTCAAATGTTCATTTGTGAGAAAGAGATAGGAAACCAAGAGGGTGAACAAACTGAGAATAAATAACCGCGCACGATGTTCTGTGTCATTTCCGGGAGCATGTGGTGACAGCATCACAGGCGTTATAGCAGACCTCGGGTTCCGATGTTTCCATGAGACGTACATAATTCCATAAAATCTGACCGGCTGTGACTCCCTCGACTTACACTGTGTCACAACTTTACGCAAGAAGCGATTGAAGACTGCCGTTTGACGGGCACTTGCCAATGTTGTCCTGTGAGGCAAACAAATGGCAGTCCGGTGTGTTTCGCCAACAAACGAGTAAGGAGTATTATTTTCCTTTTTTGTTTGTTTTTGTCTTAATAATTACAATCTATCGGCTCATTTTAGAAGTGTTTGTGTATGTGCATGTGTGTTCTGGTACTCATAAATGTTATTCAGTTGCCAACGTAGTTCCTCATTAGTGTAAGATTGTTTTACGTAGGTCATTTATAAGGGTAAATCGTAATGTCAAAATCCTACCTCATTTGATTTTCTCGTCTCTTATAACGAAATGCTGTTTCCAATTCCCATCACTATGCGCCACAATAAAGCACTCAACACGATTTGGTCAAGTAAGTCCCAATCCTATCGATAAGTTCATGGCGCCCCCTTCACCGTAACTTATTTCACTGCATAAAGTCACTCTATCCTGACCTTCTGCACTTCACTGCGCCGAATCCCGTGATACAGCCCCCTGACCTACTCACCTGATAGTTCAATGGGTGAATTTCGGTGTTCTAGCTATTGGAACTATGGTAGTTATTCAAACCAATTCACGTTTGCACTCAACCTCGACCTTACTAAATCATAAAAAGGACGATTTTTTTTACCTTCCTTCAATCGGTATTCATTAAAAGTCAGATAGGCGACTGCGTCCTCTGAAGTGAGGAGTCATCTCCGTATACCATCTTGCATACGTTCGCGTTTGTCACCTTTAACACAGTAAACCCTTCCCGCTAGCCTTGAGTACCCCTCGTTCATGGCCGCCTTGTGTCGTTTGTTTGTCTGTTCATTACACCAGATACGTAACCACTGAATATACTCTGTTCTGAAATTTTTGACCAGTGGTAGAAATAGTTTTACACACTTGTACGAGTTGACAAGCTGAATTTCAATTGGTCACATGTGGTAAGATGATTACCAAGGTCATAGAATTACGCAAGCTCTATTCTTACCTGCCTATGCATCTCCCTCCAACAAGCTTGAATCATTTGTTTTTAGCTGTGCACGGATTTCCCGAACCTACTGTAGGGCATAGCGGACGTGCATGTGTAGAAATCCATCCGATGACATCACTGTTCCTCCTTTTTCTACCCGATTTACGTTGATTGATCGTAACGTTTGCATCATTTCTATCCCATTGACAATCAATTTGTTTTGTTTCATCATAGTGGCCTTTGGATCCACCTTTTACCTCATCCAAGCATCTCTGAACCCGAACGGTTTTCGAACCCTCTGGCACGGTCCCTGTGTGTCGTTCGCTTGTCCGGATATCTTTGAGGGGTTCACTTTAACTTCATCGTATCACCTTTGTTCCCGATTCTTCCCTTGGTACGAACGGGATTCGCTCTAGTCTGCGTATCATTTGAATTGATCAAAGGAGAGCGACATATGATGTGCCGAAATAAAAAGCTCTTTAGTGTTGTATATTGCAGCTCGGTTCCATACTGCTGAGTGAGTGTTCTTTATTATTATTATTATTATTATTATTATTATTATTATTATTATTATTATTATTATTATGTGGCAACTAAGACAATAAATGGGCAGTACGCATGTCACAAATATAACTAGCCACCTTAATCAGTGAGGCGAACAACGTAAGCTTCTCGATCCGAAATCAACTTTGAGATGACTGGATGAGGGGAATGGAAGATTTTTCCTCTTTCTCCCTCTTTGTCTTCATCCCTCGCCATTATTCCGGTGGCACTCGGTCTGTGTTCATATGTACCCTTTATCTATCTATCTATCTACTTATCTATCTGTCTATATAGATATATATACATATACATATGATAAGCCGGAAGTGCAATGTCATAATACTAGTCAGTTTTTTCATTCATCATACACATCGGTTTTTTTCACCTCAGCCCAATCCCAGTCTTCATTTCCCTGTCCCCGGCATGCTCCCGTACATACCATTCTCTTGTCTTGCCCGATATGGGATTGTTAACTGTGCAGTGTTCGATTATATTTGTTTGTTCACATCACATCCTCATTTGCTTCCCTAGTTGTTATTATTATTATTATTATTATTATTATTGCTGCTGCTGCCGCCTGTTGTGTCGATGGCAATGGTGATCATTAGAAACTGTCACAAATGCAAAGGGAACTTATTTCATTCTATCAGCCGTTAAGTCCCAGGCTAATGTCAACTGCCGTTTGTAGAAAGCCTAGTTAGTTTGAGGCGTATGTGTATAACACGTGTTTTTGTTCATATGTTTGTCCCCCAAAAAGGTAGCCAACTCGTTATCGTACCTGGTGGTGGTTCTCGACCTTTTCCTAGTTTTCCTTGTTTCTTTCACCTTCTTTGCTTATTATTTTTTACTCCCACAGAGTTGAAAGCTTCCAGATGCTACTGCCCTAGCAGCGGATGTTTTGTGTCACTGTCTAAGGGCCTTCTGACACTCCCGTGTAAATGGGCACCTGATGTGCTCATTGAATAGTCTCGGTATAAATCATTCAGGCTCTTGTCCGAAGTATGCGTAGCAAAAATTCACTTCACACGGTAAGCAAGCGCGTCGGCTTCAAATAATGCTTCTGTGTAACTTTTAACTATTTGGGAGAATTTACGTGGTATAAAGATGAAGGTTCTCTAACCCGCAAGTACATAGTGGTTGAAATCTAATCCACGAATCAATATACCTTCGATAAGGTCCTACTCATTTGCTTACTCCTGAAAGCCAATCCGTAAGGGAATATCTCAAAATAATGGCCAAAACAAACGTATACCTGCCATTGACTTTTGGGGCATTCTTGAAGCATGAACATAATGGGGTCCACTGCACTTGGAACACCATACAGTCAAATGAGATCTCATTGGTGGGATTGTTAAACCGAAAATATGTTGGTTGTCCTGTAAACCGATCTAGGTGTTTCACTTGTGATGTTGACCATATGTCCATTATCTAACCGTGTTGCAACTTCTTCGTTGGCTAGCCAAATAGGGTTACCTCTCCGGAATAATTCCACTCCTAACTGAGTCTTCAGAGCTATTCATCGGCCGTAGATACCATCCGCACGCCCACGATTTCGGAAATAATAAAATGCTGCGCACGTACGGGTATGACTGTCTCTTATTTGATTGGAATCACGAGCGCGGTTTGCTCACGGTATGCGGCACGCGGTGAACCACATCCCTTCCGCATCCGATTTTATGGACTTCGAGTCAAACAAAATGACTTTTTTTGTAATACTTCCTACTTTCAAGGCTTTCTTTTTCAGCTGACGTAATTGACCGTGTTTATCATTTGGAAACTGTCAGGAATGAGAGGTTGGCAAGTGTGGCTTTACCTTAACGTCCAATATATTCATGTGTAACTGACCATATAACAGTCCACAAGGGCATATAATGAGAGAAACCCGAAAATAAATTCATGATATGTGCTGAAACTCCTTCGTACTGGAATCTTCAGGATAATAGCAGAATAAGTTTTAGAATTGATGACAATCGCCGATACTTTCACACACAATTACACACGGACACACGCATGCATACATACATTCATACACACACACATGCATACATACATACATACATACATACATACATACATACATACATACATACATACATACATACATACATACATACATACATACATACATACATACATACATATATACATGCATACATGCATGGGTGCTCACATATATACTTGCTCGTGTTGTTCTATGAACTGAAATGCAGGAATAGCTCTTGTCCTTATTTCGCGCTTCCTTATTGTTCTCGGGAGCTGATCTTTCTTCTATGCTGTACAAAGCCGCCTTTCGTTTATTTTAGATCTGTCCTCCGATCGGTAGGCCCATAGTGAGCAGACATTTTCGTGATTCTAAGTGCTATAAATTAGCATTCCTCTTTCCGTATTTATAATTGATAAATCCACACTCACTGTGGCATATTTGGTGGTTTGTCTTGACTGCGACAAAGACTCTAGTATGCACACCTCTCCGTTTCGCCCGATTAGTCTACGGCGTTTGATGAAATAAGTACATGTCGACCACACATCAGTTCTGTACTGTTGAGTGGGGGCTGTGAGACTCCTAGTATGTCTTTCCATTGAATTTACTTCTTGCACGGTCTGCATAACTTCTTTTTAATGTTCGGTTCATTCACTTTACCGAGCCATTATACTAAGCTGCTCGTGAATGGAGTATGCTGTTGAAACGGGGCAATGCTGGGCACTCCTCACCTTTGAACTGAAGTTCATGGCCAGTCCCACTTTCGATAGGTAGTCCAAATAAAAATTTGGCCTATCTGATAACTACGGCAAAGGTAACTTCATTGTTCTGAAGTCCCCCTAACGCATTAGTGTAAAAAAGGCGTGATAGCCCTATTATCCCCAAAGGCTATTTTGACATAAGTTGTGTTCCGTTGGTCATATTGAGGCTGGGTATTGTTATGCCTTTTAACCGGAGTTCCTGCAAGCACTGCACTTTCTCAGTTGTCTGAAGTGAAATATTAATTCCCAACCACTAATAGTATTCTCTAATGAGTTGTTTGCTTCGAACTAACTCAAGATATCTTTTATGTGCATGAGATTAAGTCACATGAAACAGTATATCGATCACGGCACATGATGCATTTCTCGTCAGCCGAAAGCTTCTTGCGAAGTACCAACTATGGATAGGGTTCAGGTGAAAGTGATTGTCTATCTGACCAGAAACTTGCCAATCTTACTCAGTGTAGGGGCCGGCCTCCAAATATTCTGTCATCATTTTTCCGACAACTGCACTCTTACTGAAATTTTCCCGTTGCTTTATAACTCAGTTTTTCTTCAACCTTTTCATTCTCATGGACGAGTGCTTTGAAAAACGAAGAGCTGTTAAAAATGACCTATAGTCCGATTTATTCAAGTGTTGCAAATGTTTGCCCTACCGTTTGTCGATCTCCTTACTCGGAGGGGCCTTTTGCATCATTCCACACCCACCGGGCACAGGATGGAATTGAAAGAATCTCCGATCCTTCAAGCAAAAGTGGAACACGTGCTAAAAGTCGGACTTGTTAGTCGTAGAATGTGGTCTGTGATTTCGACAAGCCCTTGTAGCACCAGTCGCTTTCGTAATTTTTACCGTTTGTTAGAATCTGAGTACATCAGGTTCGTCCTAATTCATTCCGCGCAGGTTTTCTAAACGTCATCGATTGATAGTCGTCAGAATAAACTTGAGTTGATCAGCTCACAGCACAAACCACAGGAAGAAAATTCCGTGGCTATCCGTGCAGCCGAGGAAGTTCGGTTCCTTGTGAGTCCTGCCCTACTTTTATTTTGTTTTTTTATCCATCTGCCGAGACTTCAGCATTCTTATCCAAATATTATCGACAATAAGCTTTCTGTGATTGATTAGCGTGAGTGAATCGTTTATCTGTGACATTGTGTTGCCTGTATCTGCCCAAGCTTGTGAATTGCCCACCAAGAATCTTCCAGACATCACTCATCCGCTGTGATCGATGGGCATGACCTTGTAAATACAAAACTCAGCGGTCGTGAGGCCTCGAAAACACTAGATGATATGAACAAGTGCTGCACTCAGTGGCGTTCTTCTACATTAGAAATCATTCTTCATCTAAATAATTGTGAACTGTAGTCTCAGCTTCTTTAATCCACTAGTGTCCATTAGGCTTGCTCTTCAGTATTCGGTGCTGCAAGTTGGTGTGATGAGTTTACCTACAAGTCACGCGACGCAGTCCAGTAAGGCTTTATGCTGGTCTTTGTAGACAAGTAACCAATGAGGAAAGTGACGACCATCGGTCGTGAAATTCAAACATCCCGCGAAGTCGACTGGGCAGAACTTATTCCAGCAATTGGGATCTTTCTAACATTATACATAAACCCACGAGCTGTAAATTCTACTCGAACTTTATTCCCTTCTGTTATGTTCTTCCTGTTAATATAGTTTGAGTACCTTGGGTCGAACGCCATTCCAGCAATTACTGGTAACTCGTATCCGTTCGCTATCATGATTGACAGAATTTCGCATACTATTTTCGAGTTCAAACAGCACAGTTGAGCAGCCAAAACCAAATTGTATGTGGGGAAAAATGCCATGATTATCAGAGCTAAAATTGAACTCATAAGCGATAGTTTTCTGGCTCTGTCCCTTATCTTCCTTCTACATCAGATTATAAATACATGTAGCAAAAATTGGCCATTAGGTTACAAAATTCAAAAGATTAAACTTATTCGGCAAAAAATAACTATATGTTGGCTAGAAATGAAGATTTAATGTGCATGGGGGAGGTGGGAGAGCACCCAATGGAGAGTACAACGCAACATTTACTGCTTTGGGTAGACAGGTAACGGGATGTGTTCAAACTCTTGACGAAATCCAGATCAGGTAATGGTCGAGATGTATAGACAGGGAGTTCTGTTGTCCCTGAATGGGTCGAACCACGGTCCTTGAGGAGGTCGATGGTTCCTAGTAGGGGGTCGATCGCTGTGCGCCGGCGGACAGCAGCTGCGCAAATTAGTGACGGATAGGTGCAACATTGTGGTGCAGTTCAGCAAACCGTTCAAAACCTGCCCATTGGCGTAATGGCTCAGGCGTTCAACTGAAATTCGTTCGTCCCAGGTTCGCGTCTCATTTCGGGCGTGGTGGATATGCACTACCGATGACTTCTAACAAGCTGGATGAAACAGCTGTACAGTGCTCCCATGGTTTCTTTATGCTGAGTTGAGCGATGATATCACATGATGAATTATTTTATGAAAAATTTAATCTCTTCCTACTAACATGTACCAAGTTTGTTTTCGTCAACTAATTTGTCTCCCTAGTGCAGTTTCACACGTTTTTTCATCAGATTTTCCTTGTATTCCACGTTCGAAACCATGGCAGAATAAACTCGAATTCCGCATCCCTCATTCGTTACCATTGCCCCGTACCAATCATCTTGTTTGCATTAGCTAGAAAATTTACAAAATGTTTAAGACTATTCTGTTCAATTATCGCTAGTAGGAAAACGTTGAAGTTACGAAAAAAACATAGTTGTTCGGTACTCTCGTGTACGTGATGGCAGAATGGAAAAAATCCCGGTTAGAGATGGGAACAGCACCAAACAACTTAGTATACACCTGATGGTCAATCACATCACTGACCACAAATAGATGAGCACCGGTCTGTAATATCGAGCCACATTCTTATGCGTTTACAATGTGAAGTCACGTCTGATCTATTCTGCTCGAAAGTCATCTCAGTCATACACTGGCCTAACAGCGACTTTCACAATTGACTGTCAGAGAGGTATATTTGTTCCCGTAGCGTGTTTTTTTCATGCCCAAGTTTAAAATTTAGCCTCAGTCATATCCTCATAAAAGAATTAATCAAAAAAGAAAACCATTGTTTAGTCTCATCAAGGGAGATCACGTGGCGAAAAAATGCAAGCATAGAATGCTCATAATGTCGAACAAAAGTAGTGTATTTTTCTGAATGAAATGTGTCATTCATCAGGACGAAATAGTACAAAAGGTACTGCTTGGTCTCGGCAGACTGAACCCCACCCCATGAAAGAGGCTGACTTCAAACTACTTGTGGTTAGATCACCGTACCCCATACCTTAAACGATCATCACAGGTGACATTGGATTTTGATTTTCCCGGGTTTAAATCCTAGTCATTTCAATCTGCTTCATATTCGAAAACATTTTATGGTTAATACCATCGCAAAATAAAAGACTGTCTATAAACTCGTGCTCTTCTTTCCATGTCGCTGCTAACGAACCGGATCTCAACGACTGATTCGTAGTTTTCTCCTTACCCTTGTCAGGGTGTAACTGAAGCGGAAGAGTTAACAAATCAAAGAAATTTTCAATCCCTATATCTCTGGAAATTATTCGCATAATCAGTATATGTTATTGGATCATGCACAAAGTACTAATGAAGGGATGGTCTCGTGCAATATTAACGTGTTTCAAACCTTTTGAAAACAGGTCCAAATAAACCTTTTGTTCGTGCAATTACCAATGAATACAAAACTGCTTGGAACGGGGCAGCTACAAACCGCAGCATTTGATTGCTTCAGTCACTACGAAGATTAACGGATCTAATCGAATTCCGTCACATTACGCTACCGAAATCGATAAGCGAGAAACCAGTGAGTGACTTATACATCTCACAAGCCGAAAATCTCCAGTATTATGCCATCTGGCATGAAGCAGTCAGTCCGACGTGAACAAACTCGCAAACGATCAATCACAACAGTATAAATGAAACCGAGACTCCTCTGGGCTGCAATCCGATTTGGTCTTCGATCGATATATGAGGATAATGAAACATTAGGCATGCTCATGAGCCGGCTCCAATCGACTGAAAACCACCTTCTACACTACTTGACAATAAACTATTGCGAGTATCAGACGTGTTGTCAATGCAGATACTATGGGTAGACAGAAGGGGCAAAGAGATTGGGTTGGAGACAGTAGAGACAGGTTGAATGAAATAGAGGGAACCCCGAGCAGTAGCATGCTTATCACTACCCCCCTCGCTCGATGCGTTGGGCAGCGCGGTGCTGATTATCGGGCTCGTCGACCGATGCCGTATAGAATTATTTGTAAGCAAAAGGAGAACGGGCACTGCAAGAGAGTTTGGCCGCTAAGCAGAAGAACGATTAGGATTCTCAACCAAAGCCTTTGATTCTGACACGAACCTGGCCGCAAGGTAGCAGGGAGTGTCTGGGTGGAAGCCCGTCTACTATTATTGAATTTACTTTCCCCTCTGAGCTGCCACTTCAATTCTACCACCAACCTGGAGCACCACGAGACTACTTCGAAGGGCGTCTACTCATTGACCTTCCAAGCACGACTGGATCTTCAGCTTGAGGTAAGTCGTCCTGCATAGTTCTCTGGACCATGGAGGCTGGCAAGGCGTCACACCACGTCAAAGTGTAGTCTCGTTGTAACATCACAGATTTCGCGTTTATTGCTGAGCAACAGGTATGCGTATCGTGAGCTTTCTAGGAAAAGCTATTTACATGCCACCGTTATGCACAGTTTCAGCGATTCAAACGAAATTCCGGTTCCAGAAGACAACTGTTTTGTTAGAAATTCACTATTTTAGAGAAACAAAAAATGAGCAGAAAGTGGTGATTTCAACTATCTGTTTATGCTGACTGACAGCCTAATAAGTCAGTTTCCCCTATAACTTTCTTCCTAAGTTACCCAACTATACCCACGATGAGGTGGAATCAGTGACGCAGTCGAAAACGTCTAATAAATCATTGAAACACAAGTATAGTTGATCATCAAAGGTTTTGACCTAACACAGGTTTCATCGCAAAGGAAAAATTGAGTTAATCGTAATGACTGAGGGTAGTTTTAAAAAGAATGTTTCGACTTCGGATTCGCCCACCGCGATTCACCCATGCGTGATTCATTCCCAACTAATTCAGTTTCTCGGCATAGATAACGTGTTTTGCTTAGAAAAAGTTTACAGTAGACACAAAGAGCACAGTCATATGCCTCCCGAAGGACTTATAGATCTCAGATAGGGGAAGGACTGCCAAATGGTTAGTGAGGGGTGAATAAAATGAAGTCACACTCGCCAAATAGGGATCCACCGAAAAGCAGCAGCAGTGGTGTTGAGCACATGATGAAATTTTGTCTGCTAAGCTATCTGCCTACAAAAACACCATGAAAGGCCGTTGGTGGTATCATGAACTGGCGAGTGTATCTCGCTATTCAACAAAACCATAACTCCATACTTCCCTTAGATACGGTTTAAGTGAACGGAGGAGAACGAAACAGATTTACTGGGTTCCAAATTCTCAGTGTTTAGATCTGAAAGCCAGACTAACAGCTCATAAAGCTACCGATATTCAAAATCCTCGAAAATGTTTCGGTCGCGGTTGTGCTGCAACTCATCGGCAGCGTTTGGCTTCCTATCTGAAACGGTGAAATGATGTATGAAATGGACAATCTGCCACGGGCTGTGCCCTTGATTGGCTGCGCTACAGTTCCGTATCATTCTATTTCGTCGTTCTGTTGTCAGATATTTGGTTCCATTATGTTCTCCGTTCGCCGATACAATCGCCCGGAATTACTTTTGTTCAAAAACTGCATCCTTTCTCAGCATGGTCTGGGATCACGCATTGCTGCACCTCAACGATATTATGATCGATCAAAAATAAGCACTCGTGAAGGCTGGCAAGCAGCTCTTAAATGCACCCTTCCAACCAAGATGTCCGTTCCGGCATTATTGAGCACCAACATCCGCTCTCTGTTTACGAAAAAGTCGGATCTGTCCTCACACTTCAATCACCAATCCATGCTCACACGTGCCATCTGCATACAAGAATCGTGGCGGAACCCGGATATTGCTGATTCACTTGTGTCGATAGACAGCTTCACACTCCATCGGCAAGACAGTTTTGGACAAGAAGACTGGAGGCGGTGTGCTAACATACATAAACTCCTGCTCTGGCAAGTCCGAAGTTGTTTATACGTACTCGCTAAACGAAATCAACGGTCTCGTGACACAGTGTCATCCTAGGTTTTCTCGCCATACCGGCACTACCATAAGGAATTTATACATTGCCCACTTTAGCTCGCAACAAAATATCGCATCTTTTTTCGACTCTTTTCCGGTATTTATTGTTCCTCTTCTTGAGGATAATCTGCATATTATTTTAGGTGATTTTAGTCAAACATCTACCCTATCACTGACTGTGTTTGATTTGACTGACCTCTGCGTTTCTCTCAACAGAGGCGACTCCATTTTAGAGAGTGATTACCAACCACCCTGATTTATTTTCCCTGAAACTGCGTGCTCCAATTTCAAGTGGTGATCACTGTTTGCTTCTGTTAAGGCCCAAGATACACTCCAAGCAAGCTTTCCGTTCCTTCAGGCAAACAAATCAAATCCAAGTTTGCTTTTCAGCTTGAGTATAAATCTAACAGGTCCATTTTGGACGATGTCGCCTCACTCATTCACCACATTTGTAAGTCCTTGAAAGCATCAATGAAAACCATCAGTTGCGCGTTCCTAGACTGTTCGTCGGCATTTCATTCTGTCCCACGGTCTCTCCTAATTCACAAACTGGCCAGGCCATTATTCGCATGGATGTCTAATTACTTTACTAACCGAACTAAGTGAAAACAGATGGACGGTAAAACTTAAAAACCGTTGATTAACAACTCAGATGTGCTACAGGGTGCTGTTCTTTCACCGTTTCTTTCATCTACTTACATCGGCGACTTATCAACAAGCGCCTTTGCCATCTATTTAAATATGCTCATGATGTTGCCCTTTCCCAAGCCGTTTCAAACAACGATAATCCTCAGTTTTTCCAACAACCTATCTTTCGTTCATGAATTCTCTACACGAGCTGGTTTAAATCTCAACACATCTAAATGTTTCGAATGTCTGTTCTTGGTTTCTTTCTCGGTCAACCTACACATCCAAAACGTCTTCCATCAACTCAAAAACTCATACCAGGGTTGATGCCGTGAAATATCTCGGAGTTACTATTGATAAAAATCTCAAGTGAAATACTCACATTTCTACCCGTGTAAAGAGTCTCCGACGGTTGTCATTTCAAATCAGAAAGCTTCGACACCACAAGGTGAAACAAAACACCACCCCCCGATTTGTATACCAAATTGTTCGTCGGTGGATATCAATTATTAACTGCGTGTCCTTCATGCCTCCAACTGACTTGTCCCTCAGTCTATGTAATCAACAATTATCAGCATGTGAGAAATTTGCTCACAACATTCTTTCAGATCCCACGCATCCTCTGCACAAGGATCTTTCAGAGTGTCGCTATCATATTTCTACACGATCCGCTTTTCGTTCCATACCGTCCAGAATCACTATCTATAGTAACTCCATTGCCCCATATTTAGCACGAATTTTGGTAAATCGTGACCAGGTTTAAGCCCAATTCCTGAGAAATCTGTCATAATGTGCCATGATTATTGCTCGATGAATTGTTTTTAGTGTTTTTTTACGGGATGGTGAGTGAATTTTTTTGTTTATTCGTATGTTTCCAATTTTGTTTTTATTCTCACATATGTTGACTGAAATGCGACATTATTTAGTGTAGGCAAAAGTCTATATAATACAAGACAAAGCTGTCTTCACCTTTTCGTCTTGCAGACAATGCCCTTTGATCGAAAGCTGCGACTAGGGTTCTTAAAACCAATCCCTGACATTGGTTCGGGGAGACATTATTGTGAAAACCTACCAGGATTACAGCGAACAATGGATGATATACGAGTCTCCAATCTCAGCCTCTTCTCTCTCTTTGTTTCGTTATGATGTGAATGATAAAAGACCTGTCCACATTCGCAGAAAATAAAACGTAACAAAGGTGCCAGTACTATTATGAGAGAAATAAAATGGTATTTATTAATAACAAAAATCTCACTGTTTAACATAACGTTTGTTCCTTTTCCATTGCCTAGGCAACAGTGAGGATACAACTCTAACAAACTCGGCGCAGCGTAAATGCCTTTAACAGCCGAACTGATTAGAGTGAGTAAAAGTTGAGATCGGTGATGCATTTCGAACTGGAGCACACAATGCGCAATAGTTTAGCTGGTAGCCTATTGTTCAACCGATTTCTTGCAAACAACAGTTGTCTATTTGAAGTTGAATCCCGTGTGCTCCATGGCGTGTGTATTACGGCGGTACAAAGCTTGCAACGGGTCCTCATTTGGTCGGTTTATGTTTGTCGAGTTGCGGAAAGAATCAAACGGTCATGTTAAATCCAGCTGTAAATGTTACAGCATCAAAACATGACGTGAACCATAGAGGAAATAATGGCACGGTAACAGCCTCTTGGCCCTACCCCAGATGTTCACAATGTGCCCAGTTCTGCCGAGACTGGAGAGTTTTTACAAATGTCAAATAAAACCTCTACGAACACATTTGCGGTCGGTTAGCTCAGAGCAAAAGGAGGTTATGACGGAAAACCGAAGAATCTGGCGGGACGAGAGCATCATACTGCCGAAGTTCTCGTGCGACTGAAGCAAGCTAAAAGTGGGGGGATTGACCATTTCGCCCTAGGACCTCGACAGGCTTTTAACGTATATCCCCTAGGCTTTTCCGGACCAACTGGTTGTCGACTGGTAACCGCTCATGCTCCAGAGTGATCTTTTATTTGCTTTTCGAAGTATTAGTTCTACGATTTAGATGAAGTCTTCGAGTAATCGTACCGGATACCATACAAACCAGCAGATGCTAATTGTGAATGACATAATGTTAATAACAGCTTTGTTGGTAGATGTAATGCGCCACCGTTTCGACCACCGTGGGTAGTCTTTCTCAAGGCAAGTTATTTTTTTGATTGTAAAACTTGCTTTGAGAAAGACTACCCACGGTAGTTGAAACGTTGGCGCATCACATCTAACAACAACGCTGTTATTAATATTTTATCATTCACAATTAAAAACCAATACATGGCGCATCGATTTTTCGATACACTTCTTACATCATTTGGTCCTGATTGCAGATGCTACTTAAACCTACGAATTCTAGTTTGGCTGAACTCGTCATCACGAGTAGCCTCTCTATTAAACCGAGTATTACTACTAACGACTTATTTCAATACTAAAGGAAAGCAAAGTTAATTCATAATCCAGTCATAACAAAAAGACACTTCCGATCAGATTAATGGTGTGTCCACTCCGATTATCCCTGCTTGGGTAAACGCGATCTTCGCGGGCCGAGGTCCTCACGAAACACTCAACTTTCCTGACCCTATCTGACCTTGATACGTGTCCAATGTCCAATCCTGTGATAAGTGGACTGATGTCTACCCCCCAGCTGGCCGTTTCCTGTTATTCATTCACTCCTCTCTCCCCCAGAAATCATCACAAACAAAGGCGCATACCAGTGCTGCACACACGCACACTTGGTCCTTTTCGCCATAGATCGATGAGTTCCGGTATGGAATACAGTTAATTGGGTTGGACCAAACTGATGATCACTTGTGGTTGGCGCTAGTTTGAGGTAGCCTGAATCATCGTTTGTATGAAGTGCACTGTGGTTTCCGGTTGTGATTGGGACAAAGGTCATGGGCGTGAATGCGACGGCTTTCGATTGTTGAAGATCGTTTACAAAGTGATCATTTAATCCGCTAGGCTTGGTGTCCACTAAAAGTGTGGTCTGTCATGCCCATCATACATGCCGTCTCATTCCGTCAATGTCAGGCGTTGGTGAACAGGCGGTCAGCAAATAAAATGACAACAGAAAAAGCAGAAAGGATATTTGTCAATGCAAGTGATACAAAAATGTTCTACATTCTATGTCCCGTGGTTGTCAATTTAGGACTTCAAGTTATTACTCCGCTGGTCACGCACATTCACGCCTTTATTGAACGAATATCAGATATGCAGAAATCAAAAAAATCCGTTGAAAGAAAGAATTATCATACGCAGAAGGGGGAGCCGCTGTTGCTGTTTGGAGTTGTATTGTACTGTACTGTATATACATTTCCGTACACTAAATAGTGTCACATTTCAGTCACAAAAATGAGGATAGATAATAAAATAGGGAGGAAAAGAAATTAATAAATAAACTAAAAAATGCACCCACCATCCCGTAAAAAAACACTAAAAACAATTCATCGAGCAATAATCATGGCACATTATGACAGATTTCTCAGGAATTGGGCTTAAACCTGGTCACGATTTACCAAAATTCGTGCTAAATATGGGGCAATGGAGTTACTATAGATAGTGATTCTGGACGGTATGGAACGAAAAGCGGATCGTGTAGAAATATGATAGCGACACTCTGAAAGATCCTTGTGCAGAGGATGCGTGGGATCTGAAAGAATGTTGTGAGCAAATTTCTCACATGCTGATAATTGTTGATTACATAGACTGAGGGACAAGTCAGTTGGAGGTATGAAGGACACGCAGTTAATAATTGATATCCACCGACGAACAATTTGGTATACAAATCGGGGGGTGGTGTTTTGTTTCACCTTGTGGTGTCGAAGCTTTCTGATTTGAAATGACAACCGTCGGAGACTCTTTACACGGGTAGAAATGTGAGTATTTCACTTGAGATTTTTATCAATAGTAACTCCGAGATATTTCACGGCATCAACCCTGGTATGAGTTTTTGAGTTGATGGAAGACGTTTTGGATGTGTAGGTTGACCGAGAAAGAAACGAAGAACAGACATTCGAAACATTTAGATGTGTTGAGATTTAATCGCTGTTCGAAACGGCTTGAGAAAGGGCAACATCATGAGCATAGTTAGACAGATGACAGGATGAGCTGGTTGATAAACCGCTGATGTAAGTAGAGGATAGAAATGAATGAGTGAGTGAATGAACAGCACCCTGTAGCACACCTGACTTGTTACTCGACGATTTTGAAGTTTTACCATCCACTTGTCTTCACTGAGTTCGATTAGTAAATTGATCAGACAGTCATGCTAATAATGGCCTGGGGCAACCAAATGTTTCCAGTTTGTGGAGTAGAAGAGACCGTGGGACAGAATCAAATGCCGACAAATGGTCTAGAAAGGCACAACTCACAAAGTTCATTGGTGTGTTTAAGGACTTGCAAATGTGGTGAGTGAGGGAGGCGACATCGTCCAAAATGGACCTGTTAGATTTATAGGCAAACCGAAAAGGGGCGTCAGGATGATGCATAGGAGAACGCAGTCGCTTAAGTATAGAACGCCCCGTCAGTTTAAGACCGGAAGATTTTAAAGTGATGGGATGAAAACGTTTCACCAAAACAGTAGAACTGTTAGATTTACGGATGAAAATATGTTTCCTCTCTTCACTTCAACTTTGCAGACGATATTTAGTTTTGCTGGGAAATTATGGGCAAACTAGACGATATCTAATGGGGAGATAGAAAACAAATCACCTTTTCAATAGGGAATCCAGGTTCTGGAGACCAGAATACACTGCACCCAGAAGGGAAAACAAAAGTCATTCTCGTCCGTTACATGTGCACCGATCCTGTTAAAAATGCGATTTACTTATTCATTTTGATATCAAACACCTGTCAGTTTTTTCTGACCGAAATCCGGTTGAATATATCGGCAAACGTTTCCGTTTAAACGTACTAACTCAATCAATGCAATCGAATTCTCACTGGACGGTACAGGTAAATTTAGCTAGTTATTTTCTTGATTACAGCTGTTCGGCCAGATCAGTGTGAGGCTTCTGGCTTTGGCGGCAGAAGACGGTTTACATCATCCATTATTATCTCCTGTACATCATTCTGGCTTCTAGAATCCAGTTTACGGTGCTGCGGGATGAAGCCTTCTATTCTATTTCCATCGAATCCGGTCGATTTCAGTGAGCAGTGTCTTTCTGTTCATATTCAGGATTTGATCATCACGGCAGATAGCCTAACAGTCAAGAATCCAACGTCAAACTTCCAAATCTGACGTCATTCTCCGCCTTCTCGTTGCTCAACAGTCTTGCACGTCACATCTGTCTACGAACCCTTCCAAATGCATCTTCACTTGGATGCCCATTTTTATATGATGGGAATACTAACCAGAAGATTCCTGCATATCAAGGCGCTCAGTTCACAGGATCTCAATTGGTATCGGCGCAATGTCGCCTTGTCCTACATGTTAAAATTTTTCGTATACAAGGAATTAAGTGAACGTTTCGTATATTCTTATGTGATATCACGCAAGTGGTTTAATGTTTCTCCGTGGCGCTTCCCGGACTACGTCGTAAGTAATACACGATTCTACGCAGAGCTATTGAAGTTATAGCACAATAAGCCGGCACTCCAGTTGCCTTATTGAGTAGCTGCATTATTTAAAACATTTTTTAATTCACTGAAACAGGCCACGTTCGGACATCATCAGTTTGCAGCAGTAAACATAGGGACAAGCCCCACTAGCTGCTGCCTTTCGCATATCTTCTTCCATGTTGGTATAAAAGCAATGCCTGTACACGGTAACCGGAGGCTGGATCTGTAAGGGAGCAGTGCACGAAAAAATTAAACCCAACACACGGAGCACACGTGTTTTTTCAACCATTCTGACCAGGCAGAAAGTGACAGCGCTATGGTCACCGCTCACAGTTCGCCGCCGAATCCCTTAGCTTATGAAGCCAACCGGTTGATGAAATGTTTGGAACGAAATTTGGGGCAGCTGTTTCGGCAAAGTTGGTCGCACATATTCGCATGCTGTACCGCCGAGTCAGCTGCTGACCTGCGCTCGACTTTTGCCAGCCGTGGGAAGAACGGAAAAGAGGGCACGGCATGGTGGATTTGTGTTCGCGATGCACAACAGGGCCAAACCAACAAATTTACTAATCTCTATCCGACTTTTAAAACACTGATACCACAGGTGTTCTCCTAGGGGACCCACACAAAATGCTTAGCCATCTCCCACATGCGATACAAAGTAAATAAAGATAGCTTGCCAGACCCGTCAGTAATTGGTCATTAGCATTGATAAACTCAAGAAACAATAGCCTCCACGTCAATAGTAACTAGTAGACTTTTGTTCCTTATCTCCTATTAAAACATCTCAGTAACATTGTCATTCTTGGTTCAGAGTACCGTGTGCCAATATGAATACCATGCTGAAAGTCATCATACGGGATGATTATGGGCATACCGATTTGGACGGATATTCGATGAAGCCAAACAGATCCCGAAAATGCAACAGAAAAGCGAAAAGCAGGTTGTTTCATGTCTTTGAAAGCTCAAATTGGAAAGTGGATGATGAGACATGAATTGCACTACTTCCTCCATTACAAAAGAAGTTAGGTAACATTCATGTTGTGGACTGGACGAATGCATTGCTTCACGAAAAATTGGTAAACATCAGCAAATGATCAAAATATTTTGGTTAATTGACGTCTTTTTGTGGCATTTGGAAACAGACCATCAAAATATATCGGCTACGTAACTTCGCTCATTTCCGACAGTTTGCGAATCCCCAACAAGCTGGTCTATTTATGAACACCTTTTTTCAGTCTTTTACTTCCTGTATTATGGAATAACAATGTACGTCATTTTCCAGGAAGGGGGCCGCAGCCAAGTCGGGAAGTTGACCGGCCGTAGGAGGATTCGAACTCGCGACTTTCACGTTCAGACGCCGCGACCTTATCCGTTCGGTCATCATCGGCTGTGACTCGGCTAATGCAGACTGTCGATGATTCCTGATAAAGCGGAAAAGACAACTGAGGAATATCTACATGCTTCTCGTAAGTGATTTGAGTGCTGCTGCAATGAGACCAGACCAGCCATGCATTCCGAAGGACAACCGATAACGTGGACGTGGCGGATGGGAAGGATATCGTGCGAGCGGCGAATTTCACACAATGTTTCTTGCCCTCTTCTTCCCACATTATTTTAGCCCTTTGCTACATTTCCCATGGTTGATATTCTACACACATTTGTGCATTTACGTTGTACGTAACCATCACATTCGTCAATTACAGAAGATCCTCCAATGCAATTCTCTTTTTCTAATCTGAGAGTGATCTTGACAAGTTTTCATTGTCTAGACCAGAAGGTTCACAAGCTAGTAAGAACTGAAATCGAACTGGTATACTTGTCCTCAACTTCATCAGCTGTCGTATCAGCGCTTAAATATGAACCACGCGTAAGTCCCCAATGAATCTGTTCAATTAACGGTACTGAAGTTCTTCATCTTTTCGTACTAATTCGATTCAAGATCACTGACATTTAATTCAGTGTGCATATGGCCTCCAAATTTAGATGTTCCAATCTTGTCTCCGTCCCTCGCCTGGTTGGTACTAGTGGTCATCATCATCATCATCGTTCAACGCTCAGCGTTAAACAGTAAGGTAAGCCTCACTGACCGTTGCCTTTGCCCCACAGTTACATATGTCCATAAAAAGAGTGAATATCCACGGCGAACAGGTGTTGGTAGTGGGAAATACTTGCGCAAAATAACCTGGGCAGATAACGAAGCACGGCAAATGGACAATGGAAGGTGTAGTTCTATGCCGAAGTTCCCATTACAAGCATTCCTCACCAGTTCGGTAAGCCTCAAGCTGGTGGCCACGTTTGCTGTGTTTTGTTCGCAGGAAATTTTGCCATCACATGCGCAAAATTGAAAATCCGCCTAATGATGAAACAAAACGAACAAGCACTTACAGTATTATCTATAATAATAATAATAATAATAATAATAATAATAATAGATAATATTAATGACACTGCTGGACGACGTTAGAACTGTCACCTTTAGAAGCAAGCATCGGAGTACTTCGTCTAAGGATTGATATTGATTCTAATGGCATTCGGTAGGCCCTTGTGATTCATCGCTAGCACACTTGTCTATAATTTTTATACATATTATATAAATATCTATAAACAACTATTGACGTAATATAAAAGGGATGCTTCGCACATGGTTAAAGTGACAAAATAAAATTAGATATCCTTCACACCGGTTTTCCCAACCGATTCAATACAGGATCGAAAACCTGGTTTTTCAGTACGGTTCGGATGTTACCATTGGTTCCGCGTCTTGCTTATTGCTTCCTTTATTAACGAAAAGATAAAGTAGGCCATCTTCAGAAAAGGGATCATGGTCGCCAAAAGGCTATCAGAAGGGCAAGTTGACTGACGGCGGGGGGATTCGAACCCATGACCTTCAGATTGGAAGGCCACTACGTTGACGACTTCAACCCGACCAATCTTGACCGGGGGTGGTCGAACAAAGAATACAGCAAAATGTTGCCCTAGATTTCTCAGTTTCTAATTTTATCACCACCAATGAGTTTTCACTGGGCCGGCTGCAGTCGACCACAATACCCCCATTCCATTATTGCTTTATAGTTTCCCCTTCGATTGTGTGCTTATCCCTCATATTATAAATCAAAATATGCAATAAAATGATTAAAATGACTAGTTGGCCAGTCTTTCGGACCCCAACCACGAAGATGAGACACCTACTTTACCTAAGTTCGCTGTACATTTTCTTATGCCGCGTTGCCACGTCATCTGTTGGCCACCGCAAGGCTTCTTCCATTCCTTGTAAGGAACCTAAAATAGGGAACCATATGGTAGACGAGTGTTCGTCATACGCGACAAGTGACCCAAACAGCGTAGTCTGCCAAGTTTCATACGACGAAACATGGTGTTCTGAGAGCCGGCACCTAGTACTAGATTCCTGACCTCTACATTACTCACTCGGTCGCTCCATCCAATCCTAGCTATACTAAGTAGACATCGATGGTCGAAAAGGTCCAATCGACGAACATCTCCCATACGAATACTGCATGTCTCGCAACCATACAGCAGAACTGAACGCACTGCGGTACAGTACACACGACCTTCCAACTTCAGTGAAATATCAGGCCAAAGCAACATGTGCTTCAGTCCAGCGTGAGCTGCCCGAGCCTTGGATATACGTGTATTAACTTCCACTGCCGAGCTACAATCGTTCGACACGCAGCCAACAAGGTAAGTAATACGGTCTAGAGTGGTTAGCTCCTCTCTGCTCAGCACCACGTTCGACACTACTGTCGTCCAGCCCCTTGCACTTTGAACTTGCAAAGCACATACCAAACGGAGCGACGGATCCCTGGTCTATCTAATGCCTGTTGTGCATGGTCCGCAGACTCGAGCAGGCACCCGACGTTGTCTGCGTGGTTTAGGTCACATAGCTTCCCTCCACTTCCCAGTTCGACTCCTACATTCCGGAGACCCGTAAAGCATCTTCCTTCACCTCGTCCATGACGAAGTTGTTCACAGATATTACTCTCGCGAATCGGTGTCAAACGACGCAGCAATATTGCAACTAACACCTTAGTAACTATCGGAATTAAACTAATCCCACGATGATTGCTACAGTCACTATGTGTGCCCTTCGTGAAGATGGATACAATCAGTGACTCATCCCACGATAACGGAATGCGTTCCTCGTTCCAAATATCATGAAGCAAGGAGGTAGGTGATTTCACCAGAGCTTCCCCGCCCAATTTGAAAAGAACTGGGGGAAGGCCGTCGGGACCGGCTGCTTTTCGCCTCTGCAGAAGCGGAATATTCGACGGCACTTCCACTTCCTTTAGGGGATCAAGTGACACCTCCAAAGGATTCACAATTTTAAACGTCGGACTAAATACGTTAGCGTACGGCCAGCTAAACTGATCGTTGAAGTGCTCTGCCGAACGATCCAGCCTTTCCTGTCCACCATGGATGAGCTCGCCATTCCTGTCGCACACGACTTGACTAACCGAAGTTCGCCGCTCGCCTGTCGCGTACAAGCCTAAACAGTCTTTGACTGGTACCTGCCTGAAGCGGCCGCTCCCTCCATCTAATCGACTGCCTTAACCCACCAGTTTTGGTGGTCATTCTTAAGGCCTATCGTCAACTGACGTTGCAAATGTCGACGCACCCCTTTCCAGTTAGGCAGCTGACGTTTTCGCACCATTTGATCCAGCGATCCTTGCGGGATCGTACTTTTGATGAACGCTGGACCTAGGATCACAAGCGACATCTGCTGCCATATGCATCGCCTGCTTAATTCGATCCCACTGCTCGCCTACTTTGCTGTTCGTTGGAGTTCTTAGTTCCTCGGATAGTTTCTGTTCGTAGCTGTTGCGAACAGCCGAATCAGACAAACGTTCGACAGCCAATCGGGTTTGTGGCCTGCGTCGATGGCCATTCAGCTGCAGCAAAAATCGCATTAAAACTAACGCATGATCCCATTCTACCTACGTGGTCCAGTACGATCTACAGTTCTGGACAGAACCGCGCCAACGGTAGCTAACTGTGATATGGTCAATCTGACCCAGTGTACCTGTCGAGTTAGAACGCCACGTCGCTGTGCGACGCGAACTGCGTCGGAAATTCGTACAAGATATAAATAAATGATTGTCTGCACAAAATTGGAGAAGTCTTTTCTCGTTATCTGTTCGCTCAGCGGGCAAAGCGCATTGCCCCCTAAGCAGGATTCCGATGCACTGTTCCCCAACTTGTGCATTGAAGTCACCTGCTACCACTACAATGTCATAGCTTTTGCTCTTCCGAACAAGAATGACGAGGTTATCGTAAAACTCGTCTTTCTCCATATCAGTACTGCAGTCTGTTGCAGTGTATGCCGAGATGACAAATAAACTACGCTCAACACTACTATCCTTCCGGACGCCGACTGATCCCTGCAATCTCATGGCGCACAAACCACTGTTGACTGGGATCCAGTCTAGAAGAGCTGCTGCAGCCTTCTCACTTAAGACTAGTCCTACACCACGTTGACCCAAAGCTTGAGCTGCTTCGTCTCCTGAAGTGCAAACGAAATATCTTGACGAAATGTTTGGCGCAGACAGTTGAACTACTCTACTGAAATCCTGAATTCGTAATCCACTCGCACAGCAGACATCAATCGAAAGTGACTTGACCGTCAGAGCCGAACACGCCTGTTGGTTAGCCTGCTTTAAATTGCGCACATTGAACGAACCGAGATTCAGAGGCTGACGAGGCTTGAGAAACTGTGAGCCAACAGACTGCAAGCCACCTACTACATTATTCGGCATCGACTGAAAACCACCTTCTACACTACTCGATAATAAACTATTGCGAGTATCGGGCGTGTTGTCAATGCAGATACTATGGGTAGGCAGAAGGGGCAGAGATTGGGTTGGAGACAGTAGAGACAGGTTGAATAAAAGGTAATTCTGTCTTTGATCCAATGATTCTTCAAAAGATAGAACCTTAGGGTTCAGTACCTTGGAGTTAGTGAGATGACTCTCTCGCCATACTGTTAGCAACTATTACCAAGGCAACGTTATTCCAACACCGAGAAATGACAGGATATCACATCGACATCACAGGTGACTCAAAATGGGTGGAGTCCGAGACGTGGTCGTACGAATCAGATGATGGAACGATCATTTGCCAACAAGCTACGACCTAAGGGATAGCACAGCCCATTCCAGTCCGTCCCAATAAAGCTTTAGGAATTGAGTGAAGATGAATGACCAATACACAGAACCATTTCTTCCATGCAAATCAAAACGAAGTCATTTCTCAAATATCAGGGACAATAAATTAATTACTACGTTCGCTAGCATGAGTCTAGTAAGGTGTTTCCTATTGGTTTAGGAACTCTTATGCACTCGCAGCGAAACCAAGGGAGACATTATACTCAAAACCGAAACACCAAATCTGAGTAAAAAGACAAACAGAAGGCCTCTTGTGTTCAGTTGAGGTATCAAGTCGGCGTCTAATATCGAACACGATAGGATTGATAGGAAAGAGGTTGTAAGCATTAATGAAGTAGGAAGCCAACAGAAATGTCTAACGTTCAACCGCTTGCAACTAAGTCATTTCTGTCACGAGGATTGTCTGACTTAGCTTACCTGTTTGTTGTCTATAGGTACAAAAACATACGGCTACATACAACGAAACTGATCGAGGGCGAACGGACAACATATAAATAAATATACTTCATGTAACTGGAATTGTTAAATAACCGAATCGAATGTTAAGTCAAGCCAAAATACAGACAGATGTTTCGTGCTGGGATGGAAGTGAGTGCACTTTCTAGTCATGGGTGACTGAGGCAGTGTGGAGTTACGCATGAGATGAACTGTCCGGGGTGACACATCCCACGGGGGACACGAAACACAACCGACAGATCGTACTCAACCGAACTGTTACCATGGACAAGAAAGAGACTCACAACCACACGAGATAGATAACCACAATTATACCTGTACTGCTCCTCAGCATCTTCGAACGATGATGACCGTGGCTCACGTGTGCCACAGATGATCAGCATACGAGACGGGCAGAGAAACAGTGTTTATTGATGTTTGTGCGTCTCTATCTCCCAGCATTCGGCAACCACGGGATATACAATAAGCGAATCTTCACATCTGGGGGATTTCCATACTTACTTTTTGAGTGGCCGGGCAATCGTAGGCATACTTGGTCCTCAGAGAGGCCGACACGAATGATACCACGTCAACGCTAGCGGTTATGTTGGACAATGCACTGGGTTAAGCATTTTATCGCTCTGATTTTGGACCCATTCTGGTGCGTCCGTGAAGACCGTCAAGGTTGAGCTGATTGGTGCACAAAACCAAGCTGTTCGTCGGAGCTGGCAGTGTAGGTGGTTGAGAGTATCGAGTGTGTCGATAGGGATGTGCTGAGAGCCGAGGGGGGATCAGATCCATGATGCCGGTTCCGTTGCATGAATTGGGGTACAGTAGATCGACGGACGAAAATAGCCATGTTAACGTCAACACAGGCACACAAACACAACAACACAGCCCACGCACATGGCATGCTCTAGTGCCGACGTGCAGGATGGTTTTATCATGTTTGACTAGACCTCTTAGATGAACGCACTCCAGAACACAACCGAGACCAGTGAATGCACACGCGTGCACGCAGTTATTTGCACACAAGATAGCCTTCTCACCCGGTGAGTTGTTCTGACGCACTACGCATGGGTTTATCGAACAAGAAGATACAAAAACATGCAGCTTCGCCAACTGGTTGTTGTGAGGGTGAGGATGATAAGGTCTTTCTTTGCGACAGTTGTCAGTGCACACCTAGCCACATATACTATCACACACACAAGAGACGGCCGCGTCAACTTTGAGGGGTCCAACGGCTCCAGATGCCGGTATTCCGGCGACTTGTTCGATCGTGGTCACTCATTCGATTTCGTCCTTGCGCAGATTTTCACAATTTAGCAACCAAAAAGGCACGATTATCTATACAACCTAGGCAATCGTTGCTTCCAATCGCCACCGAGGAAATTTATATACATTTTTATGGTGTAGGTGCTCATTGATACCCATCTTTGGACTTGGTCTGATGCTTTGGATTCTCCGCCTAAACTGCGGCCATTTTGTAGCAAAATTATCTCAGAAATATAGTAGCTGGTAAAAGAACCGCAATCAGCCTGCATCTTGACCTAGTATGACTTCTTGCAAGCCTCCAAAGCACAGTGAGCTACTCAAGATATCTTTTCTCAATCCGAAAATTCAATCAAGCTTGGAAGGTCAGTGGGTCAATAGGTAAAGACGGTTGCGATTGATTTGGGCTGGCAACTCAATAGGAAAAAAATAATGGAAGAACAACCGATCTAAGCAAATGGATTTCGACTCAGCCACTTTACGTTGCATTGTGGGCAGCTCCTGTTTAAACCAAATAATTTGGGTGGAAACCCCATTCATACTCATGCACAGGTGTATTCCTTAGCCGAAGCTGTCCACCATCTCTACGAATCATAAGGATGCATTTAATTCCCTACATCGTCGGTCGTCGCGTCGCATAATCAGGACCGCAACACCCATTGTTTCGATCAGAATTGACGGGCCTCACTGTCTTGTGGATCAGACTTTTGAGTCTAAGGCTCCGGCTAGGGTTATCAAGGAAATGCCCCTTAATTTTCTTTAACTGTCAACTGTTCTTAATCGTGTCACTTGTGTGGGACCGTTACAACTGTTAATGGCACTAAACACCGTTCCATGGTTGATACTGGTTGTTTTGAGTCCATCAGTCTAAAGGGCCGCTTGACTAGCTCTTATCCTGAATACACTATCCGTCCTAGTTCACTCACCATAAGTGATAGTACAAGACAATCTATTTCGTTTGTGAGCAGAACCACTATTCCCATATTTGATTCTCGAAAAAAGGTATAGTTTGTGATCTCGCTGTGACAGATCCATGTCTTTCTATTTTGGGACTAAGCCATGAAATTGCTTCGTTTTTAGTTGTCTTTGCTTCCGGGTTCTAACGGTAATTGTGCTTTGAAGGATTTATGTTTTCAAGCTATGGGCTGCATAAAACTACCCCCGGCGTTGTTTGTGAAAGGGCTAATGAATTCATATTTTTCAAACGCTGCGTCACTCCTCTCGATCTCTGAGAATCAGTCTCCAAAATTACAAAAGATTTAGTTGAGAAACGAATTACCTTGTCAGTGGAACTTGCTTCCTGGGCTATCCCAATCCTGAACCCACTAAAGTCCGGGTTCGCGCCCCAGTTCGGACTTGGTAGATATGCACTGCTGATGATTCCTAACAAGCTGGATGAAATAGCTGTGCAGTGCTTCCATGGTTTCTTTACGGTGAGTTGAGCGATGATATCACATGGTGAATTATTTCATGTAAAGTCCAATAGGAAAACGTGCGGAGATGCGGTGATTAACGTTTCACCGTCAGTCGTTGGGCGAAACAGTGAATTTGTGCAACGGCTGAACGCGACGACATTATGAATAAGCTTACATCTTCACAGATGTTTTCAAAAATTCACCTGAAAGGTGTGCATCTTCAGATCCCTATGCATGAATCATCGATAGTAATAACTACTCAGGTTTCTGCGGTTTGGCCTCAACGGTTCACGTATTATTTTTCAGTAAGTGATGGACACCTTCGTGGAAGATATTGACGGAGTTACATTTCACCCGGATGACGTCACCGTGCATGCTCCAGACAAAATCACTCATGATGCTAGTCTTCTGATACTATTTCAGAGATTTAATGACAAAACTGTTGCTATTAATCCAAGGAAACCTTCTTTTTCTGACACCAGTTTTAAATGCCTTGGTTCATGTTCAACGGTAACGGCTTCCAAGCGGATCTCAAACGGTTGGCTCCCTTGGTAGATGAACCACTTCCCCAGGACTTGTTAGAAATACTCTCTTCATTGGTCGCTGTTCAGTATTATTCTGGCTTCATTCCAATTTTTTCCAAATGGCTTCTTATTTGTTTCATTTGGTTTGTCGGCCCTTCTTTGAGTGCTCGACTTCTCGTGAACAGTGCGTTCGTTCTACGCTTCGCTTTTTATCTTATAGTGTTGTCCTTCGCCCATTTTTTCCTAAGATCACCTCTGTTCTGATTACTGATGCTCGCTCTGTTGAAATTGAGTTAATCATATAGCATGGTGACAAGTCAGTTATTTGTCTGTCACGTCTCCTTATCGGAGCTTCCGGTGGCCAAACGGTCATGGCGTTTGGACGCGAAAGTCGTGGGTTTGAGTCCTCCCACCGCCGGTCAACTTCCCCACTTGGGAAACCTCCGTTGGCCGCGGCCTCCTTCCTGAAGAACAATGTACATTTTTTTTAATAAGGGAAGTAAAAGATAGAATAATAAAGGAAAAGAGCTCGGATATTCGCAAACGGCGCGAGGCGTTTGCCATCTATTGGATAATCAAGTGTTTGCATATGTTTGTTTGGTATACAGTTGCAGATTGTTTCTGATGATGAGGCTCTGAAATTTATATTCAATGCAACCAAGTCCTTGTCCCGCTCTTCTCTTGCTGTGGTCTAGAGATGGGACCTTGCTATCAGTGAACACAACCGCAAAATTATGCAAGGCTTTGCAAAACTCGTTCTGCATAATGTTTTATTATCTTGCTCTCTTCATTCACCGGCACCGAGTGAATCCCAAAGATGCCGTCTGGTTCACCTTTAATCAGTTAGCCAATGGGATCTAATATGCAGCTCTCATAAATACCATTCACCTATCTTGCCTCATGTGAATCGCGGTTGAGCCCGACATGCGAAGCACTTTTCCTCTTTCTTATCAGCTCATTAATTCTGGATGGCATTTTGGCCCTCACTGGTCACATTGTGATACCAAGGACCAGCTACAAAGCTCTCCAACTAGGGGCTGAGGAAATGAGCTCATAGTTGATGATTTCTAACGCGGGTGAAATAGTCGTATAGTGCGTCCGTGGTTTTCCGTGGCAGGTTGAATGTTGACGCTGTATTTGGAAATTTACCATAAATCCCTACTACCTCAAAATGAAATCACTTGACAGGTTCACTCGTTGGTAGCCCAACATAAAGGCTGATTTATGCTAGTTTGCAAAAGACTCCTGGGGTTGTCTGCAAAAGTTCCACATTATTTCGTCAAAGTGGCCCCCGTGGCCGATGCCGAACTAAGCTTAACAGCGAGCTCAAGCAGAGTTTTCAACCCATTCTTGAACAGATAACATGTTCTGGCTATCACGGATTCTTACTCAAACTGAGCAGAAGCAGCGACTCTCCAGCCCCGGATTTTACTATCCTTTCCTTGGGAAAGTTGTCCAGCATGGAAGATGCGGCTCTACTTTTGGTGATAAATAATGGAACTCTCTTTGCTGGAGATATGTTAGTTACCTGGTCAAAGGGTATCGGTTGCAGGCAATTATTTACTTCCTTCAGACACCTGGACAGGGGAGGAAACTTTTGTCAATACATTGTCATCAATGCCTCACAGTGCTTAGAGCTTCATGAATTTGATCAGCATGTTGACAATATTTTAATTCAATACCGGAATTCTTGTCGTTGTAACACAAGTGAAATTCCACCCATATGTTTGTGCCTACTGCTGAAGCGGCGTTTTTTCATCCACCATGAGGCCTAGTACTTAAGAATTTCTGTAAACGATCGAACCGCATTTTAAGCACTGATGGTTTTTTCCGTACATCACCGTCATATTGGCCAAATACGATTCGAAGAATCAGATCATTGCGTTCCGAATTTACTAGCATCGTCCTTTAGATGCTGGAAGTGCTCAAGAGGATTCTAATGAATTTCGAAGATCCATCGGTTTAGAGCAAAAAATGATAGACTATAAAAAATCCGGACTTCTATTTAACGTGGCAGATGTAGTGACCGCAATTGAACTGATCCATGGTTCGTGCAACTGCGCTTTGTACGCGTTGTTACTCGTGACTTTGGGGTCTTGGCTGAATGAGGAATAAAATCCACGATCAACTAGTGCGTTCTACCAATTCTGGATTCTATATGTAGATTAGAGCTTATTTACTGATAATTCGGTTATTCATTACCCTGTTTCAAAAAATGGGTTAGGGCAACGTCAACACCTGGCAAAAACACTTCAGCTTACCACCGAGGTGTGACTTGATTGGTGGATAGTACGGTACAGGCCGGCACACAATGCTGAAATCGCCACTGGGAGTTGACTTGGAAGCCGGCACACGCACTGGTAGCACAGAACTTTCCCTTGTTAAGCACTCATCAATATGCTGTGATTTACGTCGATTAGCAACCAATGAACCTCGTTCTCAGCGGTCGTACACAAGCCAAGTGCATGCATCGAATGGGGTTTATCTCGAGCACACTGCATTGTTTCGTTCAATTCTGTCGCAAGCGAAACTGTAATGAAATGTAGTCAGTCAAGCAACGTTTGCTGGCAACCTAACTATCGAAAATAAACATCGGAAAATGGTGTACTTATGAGTAATGTAGTTTGGATTATTAAAAAATAGGTGAAGAACCTAAGATGACCAACAGAAATGTGCGAGTAAAACGGGAGTGAGTTACTTTCGGGGATGTAAATGTAGTTGCATCGTTGCACAGCACTTTTAGCAATATTTTTATAAATGTTTTAAATATGCGCCAGTAATATGCCCATTAATTTATATGCTTGGTTATAAGCTGGTATTTGTATATGCTGATGCATATTTGCGTGCTTGCACTCACACAAATGCAAGCCCACATATGTCCATTTGTCTAATCACTGAAGTGGGACACCGGCGCCATTTCTGAGATATGTTTCCGATTGCCTGACAAAAAATGAATAGTTATCTTCCCAAAAGAATCAAGGGGAATGAATTACCAATAATGGTCGCAGGGTTTTGATGTTTCGAATCGACCTGTCAGTCATTCAGTGGACTAAAATCGCTCCTGAAATCGTGGGAATCTGTCCTATTTTGTAATTAGGTAAAAATCATTCCAGTCGCAAGGCCGTCACTTACATCGACGTATCTGTCGTTAACAGCTTTCTTAAATAGCTTTACCGTTACTAATTCCAATGCTGTTTTAAAACTGACGTCGTTGCATGAGTGTACTTCCCAACTTTACGACGGTGCACCCACATTTCTTCACGATCTGACTTTTTCTGTTACATGGTAAGTTTATCCAAAATTAGCGAATAACTGTTTATCCAAAAGTGGCCTTGCTAAAATCGAAAGTAAATGGTTTTGAATAATTCTGCCTTGTAGATAACTATACAGATTAAAAGTCATTTAATTTCGTCAACATATATTCGACATGCCACAGTACTGTTTACTACACGGGTCAATCTGAAAAAAATATTTGACAGCTTTCTTGCATCGAACTTGCAATATGTCGGCCCATTTGTGCATCTGGTAGATGAGACCTTCTCTTCATTGGATGAGGTACCAGTCAACATTTTTGATGTCACTAAGGAGAAATCTTCCGATCCGGCGCAAGTTTACCGTCTCACACCGGGAATGCCCTTGCTCTAAAACCGACTACCAATCAGACCACGAGCGCTTGAAATTTCTGGTACATATGCACTCACTGAGGAATCAAGCCCACCTACTTTCCTTTATGGAATGCCTGTAATATTAATCTCTGTTTATCTCCAATTTTGCAAAACGGAGTATAGTCGCTGCTCCCAACCCAATCTTCAGACGAGTTGTGATGGGCCAATGAGTGTAAGAGAATCTTGCACAGCGTTGGAACGGGAAGGGTTTCCGGTTATTTGCGTCTCTCTTCAGCTCACTGCAACGGTAGGAGGCGCTTCCAGATGGAGAACGTGGCTGATATCTTAAGTCGTTAGCTCATAAGGCTGATGAAGGTAGAATCCATGGGTCCACCTTTCGTATAATATCACGAAGAGGGAAGCAGATATGGCATACGATCCCTTTTGGAAAGGTTAGTGAAATTATTGACCATTTGGTCAACAGCAGATCAGATTACTCTTCACTAGGGAGGCGGAAGGTGTCCTTTGATCTAGGCCCTGCGCCTAGGGTGGCTTGAGGAGGCATGATGGAGGCTTTCTAGTCCCGCCTCTAGTGGCACCGATTTTCCACTGGGCTTCTCCGATTAAGGCAACTCAAAAAGGTCGCAGCCTCGCCAAATTCCGGGACGCGGATGAGATTCAAGAAGCGCAGCGATGCAAGAAACTGGACGATCAGACACTCCAGTGTCTAGTAGCGAACTAAAACTGAACCGAAGTGAAATGAAAATGTCACCCAACCATATCAATAATTTTGGTTAGGCGGGCAAACATTGTCTAAATGCGCAGGGGCCTAGGCATAAGTTATGAGAACGATGTACCGCTGCTGTACGTAATGAAAGGAGCAGTTAAACGAACCAAAATGGCTCTTCGGTTGGGACCTCTGCTAAATGCACATGTTCAAAGTCCTTGAGACATGCCCTCTGGATGGATTGGAACTGGGTTTCCTCGAATTGCTGCATACTAATACGCCGTATCAATATCTTGGAGGGGACATTCAATACAAAAACGGCTATTTGCCTTCACAACTGAACAGTGCAATTATAGGTCATATACATGACTCAAAGGAACTTCAGTCGCTCTCCCTTAGGTAGTAGAGATGGTGTATAGGGGAAAATCGTTTTGTACATGCGGCAAACCAAGGTTGCACCCAAAAGAGGAAGAAATAGGAATGCATTTAACTACGCTTATGGCCAGGGTAACAGTTAAACTGCAAGGTAGCAGATAAGATCCAGTGGGAGGAAAGAATAGGACTAACTAAAGGCACTTTGGTAGATTTCCGGAGTAGACTTGCACATTCCGAATCCAGGAAACAGAGAGCCAGAGCATCTTGGCGGAAAACTACCGCAACTAGTTTGATTAGGTGACAAAACCTATGATGGAAGGGCCACAGTAACTCTCGGAACCAGCGAAATTAGGTAATAATATGCAGAGCATATTAACTACAAAGTAGAGCTGAATCGAAGTTAAAAATTCAAGCACAAGCTTAAGCTGGCGAAATATGCCACATGGCAACTAAAGTGCTACATTGGTTTAGAGTCTAAAGACCCATTAAGAGTAATATAAGGCCTCTGAAGGTAGGAGGTCAGACCATTAGGGACAAACAGAGCAAACCAAAATCGTTAAACGAGTGCATCCATAGTTGACGGTAATGAGCCGATTCCCCCATTACTGGAAAATTTGGAGATTTTCCATTACTGAGGGAGGATTTCCGTGCGAAACTTGAGGTTTGAACATGGATTATCTGGCTTGGCCAGGCGATATTCACCGGTAGACATTTATACATTATAGGATATCTTTGCTGGAGAGGCATATAAATTATTCCAGGCCACTGATGACCAGGGCACAATAATAAAAGATTAGAGTAGCTCAATGGCGGTGGCTATAAAAAAAGGTGCCTAAGCAGCGCAGGAGGACACTCGAGTATCCCTTTCCGTCCCAAAATGGGACACTCAAATGATTTCCTTTTCTGATGCTCCCTGTTGATACAGTAGTCCTAAAATGTCACTCAGACGTAAAATATGTGCAAAAAACCATTTTACTGGGGATGTGAGAATCACCGTTAACCCAAGGAGATTTTCCTCAAGAATAAAAGCCACTATATTATGGTCCCAGGAAGCAAATAAGGGCCACATTTTTGGTTTTCGGCTGCCAAAAATGTCTGGAATTTTCAATGGGAAACCTTGATAACCAATGATTAACTTAAAATGTGATGTTACTGTCCTCAGGTTTTTCTAAGTTAATCAAAATTCCTTTGGAACTGAGATCGTAGGTTCGGAAGTTATGCCTTTTTGTCGCATCATTTTATTTTCCGTCGACTGTACACCAAAACTTGGGTGGTTAAAAACCGTGGTGACTAATTTATTCCACCCAAATGAATTTTCTCTTGATTGTCTAGCATTTATACTCATTGAATTTACCAGGGCTCATCTGCGTGAACATTCGTGTATCCCGAAATGGAGGGGCGTGAAAGCACTGGCAAGGCGGATAATTGTAGACGAAAAAAAGCCTGCAGTGCTCTAGCATACATCATCCGAGGAAACAGATAGTGTTGGAGACTGGTATTAACAGCGTTGGTTGTTAGTCGGTTGCAGTGGTTAGCCTGTTACATTACCGGGAGGTGGCGAAGTTTCCTGTTCCTTATTCGTCAGTAAAAGTGAATCGGCGGGCCTTGAACGTGACAATGGTTGCAATAAAACAAACGGTGTTTGCACTACGGCACATGAAATTGAGCTATGTTTCCGCGGAATATTTCATTTTCAACTTCTCAAAAGAGGAAATAGGATTATTTGTTAGAGGGAATGCTTTCAGCAAGATTTGTAACACGGAGATATCCATTTAAGGAAGCATATTCATGACGGGAGTTACCATAATGCTACGTGGCTTACACAAACTGAAATTTGATGTCCCTATTGATCCGAGGACATTTTTGGGAACACCACGAGTCACCCCCATTATTAATTGTTTCAACGAAATGTACCTTCACTTCAGTTTAGAACAATACCTCCAGAGAATTTTGCAGATTATTTTGGCACCCGCTTGTGCTGTCGAAACGGAAATTAAAGTCCATGGTCTTCCCGTTCAAGGATTCGACGCAAACATTGTGGCCAAATTTGAGTTCCACCGTAAGAGCAATATCATCGGCATGTTTGAACGGGCTTTTTGGTGGCAACTGGAAATCTACGGATGAACATGAATTCATGAGACCCAGCACTGCATAGCTGGCGGACGTAAGATTGAGCGGTTTGCTTTTGAATGTTGCCATAATTCATAGTTCATTACATTTCAGCCACTTTTTATTAGTTTTAAATGTTTGCCGTCCGAGATTTCATCACTGATAACACTGTTGCCTTCTTCCATCACAGTTGGGCAGTTTCTGGATAAAAACAATATCCAGTAAGCTGAGGGAAATGTCTACAGAGGGATATAATCCGCCGTCCGATTGCCCAGCCTTCAACGTAGGACCACACAAGTTGTTCGGTTGGTTGCTTCTAGATAAGGACTTATTTCAGAAAACTATGACGATGAATGCAAATTTTAGCGTTTGCTACAACAAATGACTGAAATTCTATCAATGTGCCATATGGAAAGAGTTGGGGGACGAAAATATACGTTACTGGTTTGTCCAATTGTCCCTTGGACAGAATCTAGTGACGATGAACCGGTGGTTAGACGAGTGCATCATTAGATTGACGTCGATCACTTTCATCTGTCACCGCCCCTGGAAGACATGTTTCAGCTCGTTGCTGACGCGAATGAACGCCAATCAACATTGCCACAAGGAGATCAACTTGCCAGTATAACATCACCAAACACGTTTGTTTACCATACTAAGGTGAGTATGTTTTGTTACAATAATCTGTCATCCAGTAAATCGAGATGGATCATGACATCGTCAGTTGTCCTGCTACCTGTAGAAGCGTCCTGCGTACTGCCGACAACAAATCCGTTTTAAGATTATGTGACGTGTGAATCATGGCGTCGCACAACAGCAATTCGCAGTGGAGAGCTGCGTAGAACTTAACCGCTGATGTTAACAAAAATACATCAAGGCGCTGAAAATAGTGCAGCCTATGCAGCCCGGATATAAAATAAATACATCCATCGGACTACCCGGCCATTGAATTAAAACCTCCTTCCTGGCGAATGGTGACTTTCATCACCAAGAATTAGTTCCACGCTTGTTAGATGGCATGTTCCACTATATCCATGCATTCTTTGTCAGTATTAACCATTCTAAAAGCCAAGGCAGCACGAAAACTGGAACCAGCTAGAATCAACGGTTAACGAAATAACGAATGACATCAGAAAAGTGAAGCAAATTGCTTGGTAACTCTAATGGGTAGGTTTCGGTTGACGGTTTTATCATTTACTCACGGTATCCATCAAAAACCTTGCATCAGAGGTCACGAAACAGCGTAATAACTATCCTATACAGATAGCCATGTTGCGTAGACAAATAGCATACTGAGGGATTACTAAATTTGTACCGGGTACCCCAACCTGTGAAGACTGCAACAGATTTGCGATTCATTGCTGCAAAAGCTCGGGGATAAAACTGTACACAAGAACATAGCAATTTTTTAGTTAAATAAGCTTTTATTCGTTACAGTTAGCCTTCTTGGAGATTCCGCCAGTTATTGTACAATAGCCATTATAAGGACACTGTTTTCAGAAAAAAATGGCACATTTGAACTGGCCTGGTACCAGCGACATACAATCACTAATCAGTATCATGTTATGCCGCTTGATAATACACAGCATCTTATCACAACTCTTAGGGAGTTTTATTGGAAAAAAATGTTTGCAATAAAACTGTGCAAAACTATGCAGAACTATGCATTCAGCAGTGGAGACCAAGGAAGTCAGACGTTAAAATCACAAATCATTTTATTTTGACCAACTAATTCGGTAAGTCTGGTATTGCATGTTTTTTTCATTTGTTGCTCATGCCGTTTTACACGATTCCATTAGTGTGCCGATTTATTACTGAGTATCAACAACCTGTTTACACGCTTTTGATATATTTGTGACTGAGAAATTTGCACTTCAATTTCGTCAGGATATCGGTGGTTAGCATTATCCATTTTCGTGTTCCCCGTCATCAAGTTCATCGCACTGACGTAACTGAACAGTGTGGTCAAATTGTCCTAATTGATAAAATGCCCGATGTGCTCTGCCCTTGCATAACATTCCACCTCGAGGTTCATTATTCTCAATTTGTTCTTCAGTTTATAACGATGAAATTGATTAAAGCCGTTTGGGGAAACAGTTGTTTATAAATGATGACTTAAATATAAACGGAACCATTTATTCGGTGGTTTCATTATTTTCATGTTGTCAGGGCAGGAGGGAAGGGTATTCGTTCCGTTCTTGATCGCGGCGATAACTATAGTGCGATTCGCGATGTGTGCATGCTTTTTATATGATGTGTCTATGACGATGGACATCAATTTGCGCTAGCTAGAGAACAAGCAAGTAAGAAAGTTGGTCATGGGTAGAGAATATGAAGAGCGATTCAATTTTGTGTTCGCAACTGCGATTCCAGCGCTTCAGCTGAGCGTAACTCGTGCAATTCAAGAATTCGTGAAGGAATTTTTGAATGGCGGTAACGGATCATTTGAAAGCTAGGTGAGCAGCACGTCATCTTTTGCTGGTGTAAACATGTTCGCGACCGTCTCTACTCCGAGTATCCCATTTCTTTTTCATTAGAGGTCACTCAGGGGAACGGTGAAGAGGATATTCAAACAACCCTAAACGGTACGTTTAGGAGGGCACTCGAACTGCCCGGGTGATCCGAACTCGTGGAAGGAGAATTTCCGACCGGTCATTCTCACTGTTGTTTTATACGAGGTGACGGAAGCGGTAATCATCTGGCACAGCGTTTAATCCAATCCCGAGTCCAGAATGGTTTCATGGAGAATGGACTGTCTGACCAACCTGTTGTACCCTTTTGATGACTCTACTCAAAGATTGCATCGGAGAAAACAAGTGGTCGCTTGTTATCTTGACTTTAGCAGAGTGTTTGCTTCATTGAACTGTCGTCTGCCAAACCTGTTCGAGTCACTTGCTATCAGAAGGCAAGTACACTGTTGGTTCAGGTATTTCTTCCTAGGAGGACAGTCTAGGTAGCGGGAAGAAATAAATGCTCGGTCAAGCTTGAAGTCATGACATTATACTCCAAGGACATTACAGTTTCCATGATAGCCCTACAATGTAATTTAGTTTAACAGGCATACACCTGTTACATGTGACAAACAATTGGTTACTATAATTTCTTCAGAAATTGTTTTAAATGACAATGCACAATCAGTTGGGGTGAAATTTAGCTTACATTTCTGTGTTTCATCTACAGATGTTTCTTACGTTCATGATTCGGTCCACTGTTTTATTCAGGGACATTCTTCAAAGACAAAAGTTTAATCTTTCCGGCCCGGGTACACATAAAACTGGGTACCGATATTTCGCCTTTACCCCGTCTGCTCAACAAGGGCGACTTGATCTCCGCTGGCTGAGAATGTATACTGTGAACGGAAATGCCACAGTTACGGTTGTATGATCTACAAAATAAGACATCCTGCGCTTTGGAAAACCGAGTTTGGCGGAGTGCGGTCTTCTTGATTTGTTAGAAACTGTACACCAATTTCAATTTTTCATAGACCATCGGTGTTAGAAATGTATGTGGATGAAAATAAGCCGCTCAGTCGAATTTTCGGCAAGCTTTGGTTGCATTTTGTAACACCAATAAAAACACAATATTAGCAGTGACAATGGTTTATTTCTCGAATTCGGTTGAGGCACGTAATATAAGTGATCATTATGTCTGGCAAAACCAGTGATAGAACAAACGTTTGCTTCCCAGGGGTGAAAAATCGATGAAATAGTTAGTGGTCGAAAATTATGTGATACATGTGGCAGAAAAATGGGCTTAAAAAGGCACAAATAAAGCGCAAAAATTCTAGAAAAAAAGATCGATTAGCTAGCTTTTGGCCCCAAATATCATAGGCCACCATGTACGCATATTACAGCGAGAATGATCACCAACTGCAGAAGAAGACTCTCGCATCTCTCGGGCATCCGTGACTGGTGGAAATAGGCACAAGTAAGATATTACGGAGTGAATAGTGCAAGGTGAAAGAAACAATAAAAATGAAGAAATAAAGTCAATGTTTGACGGAATGAATAGTCTGGTCGGAATGGAATATGATGTACGGCCACTCAAGACACAGAAACGAAAAGTGCAGTTTGATGGGGGTGCAGTTGATCAGGACATGAGAGGGTGGTTACGATAGACAAGAGTCGTATAGTGAGTGGCACGAAGTTTTGGGATCCGTTTGAGGTTTGTAGACCATAGATTTAATTTCACAGACCTTAGCCACGTGCTACAATAGAAGAGAAGATGGAAAATGCTGATGGGCAATCAGATTCAGTTGAGGCAATGCTTTGCAAATCAATGAGTTTGGTGATGGAAGATTACTGGAGTCAATAGTCATAATTATTGTCTTGATAATCGTCAGGTCAATCAACTTAGTAGCTATGGTCAGCAAACTGGCAGGCAGAAATCACGGCTCAAAGCGAATGATAGATCTCAGCTCAGTTCGGTTCATTGTGAATAAAACAGAACATATGTAACGGCAGCGGTCAAAGGAGCTTCTAGATGGGTGTATTGTCGACGAATTTCCCTGGCTTACAACACTATGCAAGATTTGAATTTCTTTGTTTTCTGAAAAGCAGAGGTTCTGGAGCGGTATCATACACACATAAAGGCAGAGTCAAACATCGTAGGTAGACATGAAAAGGAAAAATAGGATGATTCGACCTGACCCCATTCATGCCCTCAGATCCTAGAATACTTTATACCGACATAGACCCAGGACCCCGGCACAAAAACGAACAACTATGTGACTTCTTTCCACTTATGACACCCCCGTAGTTTCTGGATTATTCAAAAGGCTGATCAAAGGAAAAAATGACAAATTTTCTGCTTAAGCATAGTCATAACGAGTGCATTCGATCCGAGCAATTTTCAAAATGTTTCGCGAAGGCATTGTCGAAAAAGAAGTTCGAAGTGGACATTCCGAATTTGGCGAGAATGACCACGTCTCACATCAAAGCTTCTAAGGACGAGTTAAATAAATACTTTGAAACAAAACAGAGATTTGCCGTTTTGCTGCGGAAAATCATTGTGGTTGGCCGCATGAGCAGTTATCGAGAAAACACAGAGAAACCTGGACAAATTGCAAAGTTCACTGCGCCAGTTGCTTATCATACCGACCTCCCCATTCAACACAGGGGGCGTTAAAATGCCCTCAAAACGGTCCGCTAGGGACCATTTTTCAAAGTAGCATTATATCATAGGGGATTTTGGTAAATTTACTGGCAAAGTTGCAAACTGAACATTTCCACTTTTTGTTTTTCTCCAAAGGCTGAAACAATGTATATTAATGATTCCATATCTTGAGTGCCGCAGTTGGCAATTTTAGGAAATGCGAATAAATAACTGCGCCAATGGGTCACAACTGATGATTTTCGTTCAAGAAAATTCTCGAAGTTTATAGAATATACGAAGGTATAATCCATGAGGACTCCAATGTTCTAGCGAGTCTTACTACGCGGTTTTAATGAGGTCTAATTGTGAAGGTCATTCGGTCTCGTGACGCACTGGTGATTGTTCGCCTCCTGCGATCTGCTGTTTTGTGTATGTGTCTCGTCATTTTTATATTGAATGGATGAATGCGTTTCCTTATTGAGTGCGTGAACACATGTTGCTTGTGTTGGAGAGTATCTTGTAAACTGCTATTATTTGGAATTGTAGCATTTATTTGAACATAACGGTAGGATTTGGGCCAAGTTTATGCGCACAAATTATTTTTACCATTGAGTGCCTAATTACGCTCTGGCAATCGTAAAACTTACTGGTCATCAGACATACATCACTGTGGAGCACATATATGATATCCCTTAAGAATGACATTAGCTGGTTTACGGAACTTATCTAGATGCGAGAACAATATTCATTAGACAATCAATCACAAAACTTGCTTGTTTGATTCATGTTTAAGGTGCTTTCCTGGGCATAATTGCCTAACCTAGTTTCCACTGCCATTTCACTTGAGTGTTTCTGCGACAAATGACTACACATTCCCGAGTGCGATCTGCCGGTGGACACTGTCCGAGTTCTCTAATCGTAACGAAAAGCTGGTGAACCCCATATATTACGACAGTGTAGTAAGTTGCACTTAAAAATCTATTAATGTGTAAGACCAAATTGCTCAGGAATGTACGGGCATCTACATTCGGTGATGAAACTCGGAATGACGCGTCAATTAACGACAACATCCGTCTTGCTTCGGCTGAATACGAAAGGTGCCCATGGGAAACGGTTTTGTCTCGCACGAAAGTTTGTTAGTTGGCAATGGGTAAGTTCAAGACTTTATTGCTTCCAACCTGTAGATGTTGTATGCCATATAGGCTACCCAGAAGCCACCGCACAAACAGTGCGGGAGAAAATGAGGTGGTGCGCTCAACGCTGCAGATACTCCAATCAAGACGACCTCAGTAACTCAAGCAGCATTGGCGTTCAGTATTCCGTGACAAAGGTGAGCCACCCGATAACGCTTTTAAAGTAATCTGCATTAAAAACTGAGATAAATATGTATCCAAAATGAAACAGTGAAGACGTACATATCTGTCGATTTGACGTATATATACCTCGCGGATTTGTTTCCGCAGTCACAACTTTTGCTACTATCGGTTTATATTGCCACTATAAACATCTTCTGTCAATTGTATTACAATGATCATGCCATTTTGTTTTTCAGATTGAACAAGATTTTCAGGAGAATTTTACGCCAACAACCGACTAAAAATTAGCTACATCCAAAAAATCCACATTCATTGTACACTTTATTTCCGAAATTTGTTTTTACAAGATGCATGTATATGCCGAGAATTTTTGTTTGTTCCTGGCGGCTTCAGTTATACGCATGGTGCACCGCGAAAGATAAAAATGCACGTCGGGACGTTACATCGTGTTAAGTCGTGGATTTGAAGTTCGCCTTAGACATTCCACACAGGCGAATAGATTAGTTGCAAATTGCGATTAATAAACTTGAAATTCACGTTATCTGCGATTACAAGGGCCACTTTCCGGCGAATTCGAAAAACGGCCCCAAAAGTTCTCATTTTTGTTTCAAAGGGGTACATTTGGGGTAGGTTTGCGGTGTGTTTGGGACCGTTTCGAGGCGTTTTGGGGGCGTTTGTGTTGACTCGGTCCAGGGCGGAACAAATACACGACCTAAATACGATTTAATTCAATCAACCTGAACTCGATTTTCTTTCCTAGCGTTGGAGCTTCAAGATTCCACCGAGGAAGATGAGTCGGTTATAACCAGAATACCAATTCGAAAACCTTTATGACCGCTTGAAAGATCTTACTCCTGATCTGACTACGAAGGATGGTTACGAGCAAAAATAGTGGATATCTCCTACTCAGATATGACGGCATCAATGCAACAGTGGTGTTGTCTGAATTCAGAACAATATCAGACAATAAAGAAACCAAAGTAAATGGCCGAGGTTAAATCCCTCTAGCCTGACAAAGGCTATGGTACAGTTATGATGATCAAAGGCGATTGTAAGTCCAAAATGAAACAGGAACTGATGAACAAGGATAAGCTCAGGATGGAGGAAACATCAAGTAACAATCATCTCACAGAATGCTCAATCTCCCATAAATTACAGATTTTGTTGCTGCGTGGTTGCATCTACGAGGCCCAGTAGAGACGCCTGAGGCAAATGGGAACCAAAAACACCTTATATGACAGGGTCACCAAAAATCCTTAAACCTGGTGTCCGTTGACGCCAACACTGTGCATGCAGGAATCCTCTTATCACATACTGGATCGCTGGCTATCAAACAATTTAGACCTCATTTGCAAAACTCTGACGACTCATTACACAAGAGACTCTTTTTAACTTGAAAGTATACTGGAAAACATTTCTTTGACTTACTACAAGATATTATTCATCGATATGGAATCCCTTTTTGCCAATATGCCTCTTCACGAAACAGTTATTTATTTATACAATTTTATCTCTCCATCAAACATTTCACTACCCACTCTCATTGATTGTTTGATAAAACTCATTATATTATGTACTCCTAATATTCCACTTGATCTCGAATTTATCGCCTACAGACAGTTCGACAGTATGGCAATGGGCAGCTCATTAGGTCCAGAACTAGTAGATGTGTTTTTATCCGTGACGGAGACGAAGTTAATTGACTGTATATCCATTTTGGTTTTATACAAACGATTCTTTGAGGATATCCTGATTTCTAATGACCCTACAAATTGTGTCGGTAATTTACACTTCCTTGCTTCCACTCCTTCCAGACTTTCATTTTCTCACGAAGAACAGACCAACGGTTGGCATAGTATATAGGCCCGTATAGGATCCTATAGCCCAGTATAGGCTTCCTATAGCCCAGTATATGCTTCCTATATCGGGGCTTGTCCACATACCTATATACCGAACTGCCGATGACAGACCTGCTGTGCTTGCGTAGGCCAGCGGAGTTACTGCTGCCAGGGGAATCTATGCCGATTTGCTTGCTTTGGGGTTTGGTCTACGTCGCGAATGATGGGCTTTTCTACCTACAAGAACGAGGTATATACTCATACATGTACACCAGCTAATGGCACAGTTTTGCTACGCGGACCGTCTGTCGCGGTCAGAATTGCTCACTAAACGTACATCTGATAATAGTCTGCATGATCGGTCTGTAGCGGTTTGATCGATGGGGTCGCTATCCATAAGTGCAAATCAGATTATTAATCGACTTCAGGAGGCCGCGAATATGCCTGATTTAAAGCATCCTTAGAGGAACTCCGTATAACGATTTGCCAGCACAACGTTTCATGGAAAATTCGAGGGTAAACTTTGTCCGGATCCGTCGAGGCAAATGGGTTTAGTTACTTTGGATGCTTCTCCACTTGTGTGATTATGCAATTTGAGCGAAGTGGAGTGGGATACCATCTTCCGCCTGGTGAGTTAGATGGGTGGCACCTCTCCTGTAGTTTTGCTTCGTATGAGAATAGTGCAGATGGGTTCGAACGAAGCTCTAAAAGGTTTGTGTGAGACTTTGGGTAGAACCGCATCCCGTTCCAGTGTGAGGCCTTATATCGTGCGAACATTTTGAGCAAGCTTCCAGAAGTCTCCTTATTTAGCTTGGAACGAAAAGTCTGCATTGGAAGTTGGCCTTTTCCTGTGCACAAACGAATTGTCGCCTAGCTGCAAGCAGCCCTCAGTGTGGGCGCTGAGGGGATTGGTCTTGGCCTCAGATCCCATGTGCTCTGGTTCTTTGGCCATGAGGGAGCGAGTGTTGCCATAGTTTGTTCTGTGGAAGGCACGAATTTATTTACCTTGTGGATCACCCACTGGCGCCAGAATTATACAGTTTTACAGGGCAGCAACTGGCTGGAGTGGACAAATTTAGTTATTTGGGTAGTTTTATCTGACCTGGTGGTCTTGGTTTTGTTTCCTTTTTCAATGAACCGACCACTGGAAGTAAAGTGTTTCAGGAATACTGGAAGATCTACTGCAAAATAGTGAGCTTAACAACCCAAACGAGGGAAGAAAATCCATAATACAAAAAGGCTGCTGACTGTGGCAGTGAGCCATAGTATTTGTTCCCATTAGTCGCTTAGGAGAATCTCGTGGAGTTCAACTCGATAGTCTAACTGAATCTACACAGCCCAACACTTTTTGTCTCTGCATATTTGGATCTGTGAGGTAGCAACCAAGCCAGAGCTCGTTGGGACAAGTTTAGTGATTGTAAAACCGAAATTGAACTAAATATCGTTGATTTTCTCGCAGCGTTTAGGACGATGTCCGTTTCGTTCACCTCATATATATATATGATGTAAAATGTCCACATTCCGAAGTGCCCTTATTTTTTTGCAAGCGGAAACAAATCTAATGTGCACGTACTGCTGATGAAAACCTGACGAGTGTGCAGACTTTGAAAGCACTAAAGTTCCGGAAGCTCAGAAGCCACAAAAATGAACCAAATACTATGGGAGATTACTTAACTTCGACTTCTCTCCGCTTTTCAGGTAGTCTTCGTACGGCTGAACGTGATTATAGTTATCTCAAACCAATCAGTTTGGTGAGGGACATATTTTGGCCTTGTATGATTATCAGTTCCGGTGTAGTCATGTTTCTGCTAGGTTTGGTGTAACAGGTATCGACAATCAGCATGAATCGATTGTACTGGTCAATATGGTAGTACCTCAAATGTCCAAGGCAGTTAACAATAGAACAAAAGCGATCCGTTTACAATTCCATCACTCTAACAACCATCTCAAATTCCGAGTCAATTAGTCATAGATGTGAGGTGCTAGAGAACGATAGCCTAGAGTGATTTGCGATCTTTGTACCTAATGATTCTTTGAAATACATCAAATCAAATGTATGCAAGGAATCAAAAGAAGATGCATTTACCTCACTTTGTGTCTACGACAGTCAGGGTTCCTCAAAAGTATGGAAACCGAAGAATAAAGGAGAAGATAAGTGTTTACTGTATAATAGGAAATTACATTGTCGTGGCCACGTGATCACATACCAGTCGTATGCACTTCCTAAGTGGAATAAAGCTGATCACAAACAAAGCAATTCAAAAGACCGAAAAGGGGTAGTCATTTATTGGGGGGAAAACAATTCAGACAATAATGTTTGTGATAGAAAATGATCGCTCATAAATGCACTTCGATCTAGTTACTTCATTTCACATGGGAATTAGTGGCATTAGCTGCACTGAGCATGTATCGTGAAACAAGATCGCGAAAATTGTCAGGGAGCTTCAAGTACATTTGATCTTTTACATCAAATATCGCGTCCCTCCATAGATACCCATATTCAGTTTTCAAGTTAGGTTCAAGTTCTGCCGGTCCAAGGACGGAAATACCTTTAACATTGTATTTTTTAAAGTGAAGGATCGAATTAGTTAAGAAAGCCTTTCTTCTGGCATTGTAAACACCAGGAATGTCCCAATTCACTTGCAAATGAGAGTCCGGAGAGCACTGATGAGGAGAAAAGGTAAATAAGTCAACATGCGCAAGGGACGGATCGGACATAAGTTGATTCATAGTATTGGCACCTTTGCCAAAAGTATCACAAACCCGTTTGATACCAGTTCTTGAGAGGAAAAACTTCGCAATTTTGCCATCTGTTCCTAAGTAAGACTCTTCACAGGTGGAATTCACACCAGCAGCATTAACACGAAGTCACGATTTTCCCGTAACCCTAGAATTGAAACTTATAGTGATGTCCGAATTTTCGTAAATATCGAAAAGCGGAAATTCTCCCGCTACACCCGAATACGAAACGCCATGCTGGATGCATTTCTGCAGCAGTTTCGCGAAGGCACCAACCCCACCATCGCGTTCCAGAACGGCCAGGTCGATAACCGAATCATGTTTTATCATTCTGCCATTCTCACTTTACATAGCTGAAGCTCTTCCAGCGTAGATGAAACGTTTAATATCTGCAAATTTACAAAACTCAAGAACTAGTTTCAACAGATGAGGCCTTAGGGGCTTCCAATACCGGTTTCTTCGAATCGTTCTTTTGATGTTTTTAGCGAGCACTGGTACCACATATCAAAACTGATTAGAGGAGGGTTTTCGGAGGATTGACTTGTAATTTCATCGAACGAAAATCCAAAAAGATTATTCGGAAGGTCCATAGTTGATATAACTCCTGGGCAATGTAGACACATGCACTAATATACAGCAGGGCAGAGAACCGTTAAGGCTAAAAGTACTGCCCAGTAACTTTTATTAATAGAGGAAGGGCAGTGGTCGTGTTTGTTTGTCGATTCGCACTTGTGGTCACCAAATCTAAAGTTGGTTGGCCTTTCCGGAGCTGCTCCTGGTTAGGTCAAAAACGTGCTGCACACAAGATGGCTCGGACATTAAGTTGACCAAATCTTGTCCATATGGGCCTTCGGCGGCATCTCTGATCCAGTTCACTGTGGGGGAGCTTACATTCCTTACCAGAAGCGGATGGATGAAATAACATTGATGCCACAGAACTCAAATGATCAATGATAAACATGGACTGTTTTAGACTAGTATGGAGAAGTCCACAGGTGGTACCCACCAAGAGAATTTTGCTTGGCGAAAGGATCAGTTTCACCCAGAGCCAGTCGTATGGGTTTCCAAGAAGCTTCGCAATGGGGTAGAAAGGAAAAAGTTTACTTAAGCAAGGGACCACATCTAATCTGCCTCACTGAGGAGTGTCTCCGATAAGGTCTGAAGTAAGCCAGGCTTTCACAGTGCCAATTGATGGTTTATTGGCTGCTAGGAGCTGTCTGAGTTCGTGCGTCTTCCTGAGCAGTTCGTGGGGAAAACTTATTATCTCTCCGGCAACAACTTTGTGCACTTGACCACAAAACGGGGTGCGGCAACCCTCCTGGCCGCAGATCATTTGGTGATCCACCAATCGACCCATGTAGCAACTCGCGATTTTCAGCTTCTGTTGTCGATTGTTGAGCCTCTTCGTAGCTTTCTCGTGCTTGTGGATCTATGAGCTGCTCTGGGTTGTCACAGAATAAGAAGGAACAAGAGTTGGGTTGGTTTTGACTTGGCCATTAGAGACCAACTAAGCAGCGGCTTCCCTGTAAAAGCGATCGGGGTGTGGCACATTATTAACCACACACACATTACCCCTGTCTATCAGGGGAACAATGCAAGGAAGCCCAAGTTTGTGGGCCTACAAATGCCGAGGATTCAGACCAACCGCTTTTAATAATTTCTGCTCCTTTTGCTGACATTGTGCAGGTTTTAAAGGGTCTGCGATCTATTCGTGGACAGCCTTTTCAGGCACAGGTTTCCTCCGTCACAACGAGACTACAACTTGACGTGGTTTGACGGCTTGCGTGCCTTCATGATCCAACGAGCTATACAGGATAGCTTATCTCAAGCCAAAGATCCAATCATGCCTGGAAGGTCAATGGGTAGAGGCCTGACGAAGTAGTATCTTGGTCCTCCCAATCCCGGGCTGATCTGAGTTAGCAGCTCAGTCGTAAAAACGAGTGGAAGACTAATTAATCGAAGTAGATGGGCGCCCACTAAGCTGTACCCCGCTGCCTTGCGGTCAGGTTCTTGTCATAACCAAATGCTTTGGTTGAGAACCCTAATCGTTCTTCTGCTTAGCGGCTGGACTCCCTAGCAGTACCCGTCCATTATTCCCCATGAGTTACACGTCTACAAATAATTCCATAATGCATCGGTCATCGCGCAGGATGATCAGGACCGCGCTGCCTATTGCATCGAGCGCAGGTGGGGTTGGTAGTGATAGGTATGCTACTGCTCAGAGTTCCCTCTTTTATTCAACCTGTCTCTTCTATCTCCAACCCAATCTGTTTGCCCCTTCTGCCTACCCATAGTATCTCCATTGATAACACGCCCGATACTCGCAACGGTTTATTGTCAAGTAGTGTAGTAGGTGGTTTTCAGTCTGTTAGCTCACATTTTCTCAAGCCTCGTCAGCCTCTGAATCTCGGTTCCTTCAATGTGCGCACTTTAATGTAGGCTGGCTAACAGGCGTGTTTGGCTCTGACAGTGGACTCACTTTCGATTGATGTCTGCTGCGTGAGTGAAACACGAATTCAGGATTCGAGTAGAGTTATTCAGCTAACTGCCCCAAAAGTCTCGTCAAGATATTTTCTACGCTTTTCAGGAGACGAAGCAGCTCAAGCTGTGGGTCAACGTGGTGCAGGAATATTCTTGAGTAAGAAGGCTGAAGCAGCCCTGTTAGATTGGATCTCAGTCAACAGTCGCTTGTGTGCCATGAGACTTCAGGGATCAGTCGGCGTCCGGAAGGATAGTAGTGTTGAGCGTAGTTAATTTGTCATCTCGGCATACACTGCAGCAGACTGCAGCACTGATATGGAGAAAGACGAGTTTTACGATAACCTCGTCACTCTTGTTCGGAAGAGCAAGAGCTCTGACATTGTAGTAGTAGCAGGCGATTTTAATGCACAAGTAGGCAAACTGAGTGCATCGGCGTCCTGTTTAGGTGGGCGATGCGCCTTGACTGCACAGCGAACAGACAACGGAGAAAGACTTCTCTAATTCTGTGCAGATAATCATTTATTCCTATCTAGTACGAATTTCCGACACAGTTCGCGTCGCACAGCGACGTGGCGTTCTAACTCGACAGGTACACTGGGTCAGATTGACCATATCGCAATTAGCTACCGTTGGCGCGGTTCTGTGGCGAACTGTAGATCTAACTGGACTACGTATGCCGGATCTGACCATACGTTGGTTTTAATGCAATTTTTGCTGAAGTTCAATGGCCATCGACGCAGGCCACAAACCCGATTGGCTGTCGAACGTTTGTCTGATTCGGCTGTTCGCAACAGCCACGAACAGAAACTGTCCGAGGAACTAAGAACTGCGACTAGTGGCAATGTAGACGGTCAATGGGATCAAATTAAGCAGGCTATGCATTTGGCAGCGAATTTCGCCTGCGGTCCCAGATCTAGTGTTCATCAAAACACTAGATCTCGCAAGCGTCGCTGCTTCTAATCGAGCAAAAGCGCGAGCTGCCTAACTGCAAGGAAGTGAATAAGATGCGTCGGCAGTTGCAGCGTCAGTTGACCACAAGCCTAAGGAATGACCGCGAAAACTGGTGGGTTAAGTTAGCCGAGGAGATGGAAGTGACGTCCGCTTCAGGTGACAGTCAAAGACTGTTGAAGCTTATACACGACAGCGGTGGACGGCGAACTTCGGTTAGTGATGTCGTGTGCGATAAGAATGGAGAGCTCATCCATGGTAGACAGCAAAGACTGGACCGTTCTGCAGAACAGTTTAACTGGCCTTTCGCTATCGTACTTAGTCCGACGTCTGCAGCTGTGATTCCTTGGGAGGTGTCACTTGATCCCCCAATGGAAGTGGAAGTGGAGTCGAATATTCGGCTTCTGAAGAGTGGAAAAGCTGCCCGTCCCGACGACCTTCCTCCGGTTCTTTTCAAATTGGGTGGAGAAGATCTGATGAAATCACCTACCTCTTTGCTTCTTGATATTTGGAACGAGGAGCATATCCCGTTATCATGGGGTGAGTCACTGATTATACCCATCTTCACGAAGGGCACACAGTGACTGTAGCAATCATCGTGGGATTAGTTTAATTCCGATAGTTACTAAGGTGTTAGTTGCAATATTGCTGCGTCGTTTGACAGCGATTCGCGAGAGTAATATCTGCGAACAACAGGCCGCATTTCGGCCAGATCGAGGTTGCATCGACCAGATATTCACTCTCCGACAGATACTCTGAAAACGGGCTTACACGTACGCCCCCTACGATTGTAAGTCTTGCTCTGATTCGAAAGGTGTTTCGACTCGGGATCGACCAGCACTATTCAGTGCTCTCACCGAAGGTTACTGTCAACGAAGTTGTTGAAGCTTTTCGAGCATGTACCGCATACCTATGGACGCGTTCGGGTATTACGGTGAGCTGTCACATTCATCGAATATACAACTAGTTGGTAAGGTTCGACAAGGGTGGTCGGATCTCATCCATTCTTGTTCAAGGGTGCGTATGGACGAAGTGATAGAAGGATGCTGTTACAGAAGGTTCTGGATGTGGGGAGACGGGGAAACTGGGTAAATCGGATAAAAGCTATGCGACTAGATTACGCAGACAACGGTCGTGTGCCTGTTCGAGTCATGCGACCATCGCACAATGGGCCTAAGCTAGGACTGTCGAGATCGGGATTGCTCGGTTTATGGCAGTGCTATTGACAACCTCAAACTGAAGTACTGGTTGCAGGACTGGACGACAGCAATGGAGAGGAACTCACGACTGTGGACTGTTTCACGAGCTTGGTAGCGTGCGTGTCTACGATGGTAAGCTGGAATTGGAAGGGTAAAGTATAGCGGTACTATCCAAGGCTCGTTAGCTGCTTAACGGCTGGATTGAAGCACTTGTGGCGTCGGCCTGATATTTCATCTGAAGTTGAAAGGCCATGTGTACGTGTGCTGGCGGTCGTTCAGTTCTGTGTAACGGTTGGCGAGTACGTGGGTATGCGTGTTGGGCGAATGTTGTTCGGTTGGAGCTTTTCGGACAAACCGATGTTTAACGTAGTATGGCAAGACGATGGAGTGACCGGGTGAGTCTATTGAGGTTAGAAAGGCTGGTATGGTGCCACTTCTGAAGAATTACGCTCGTTGCAGCGGTGTGAAACTTAGTAGACTACGCTGGTTGGGTCACGTGTTGCGTATGGCGAACACTTATCTATTATAATCTGTCTTATTTTGGGTTACTCCCACGGAGTGGAAGAAACCACCTGGAGGTTAACAGATGACGTGGCAACGTGGGATGAGAAAATGTACGGCGAACTTAGGTAAACTAGGTGTCTCACGCCTTCGTGGTTGAGGTCCGAAGGACCCGTCAACTACCTGGCTGGAGACAATCAAGGATATGCCTGGGAACCGTAACAGTGGCGACCGTGTTTTCATTTTCGATCGAATCAGAATGACTGTGAGCACGTGCGTTTGTACAGTTAGACTGTGTTCCGTGTGTTGGCTGCAGCAGTATCTTATCTTTTCCCACCGGTGTAGGTCCACTCCCTGTTCCCTTGGATATTCACTCTTTTTATATAAACGTGTAACTCTGGAGTAAAGGCAACGGTCAGTGAGGCTTGCCTTGTTGTTTAACGCTGAACGATGGTGATGATGATAATGATGATGACAGGTTTTCCTTGATTGACTTGAGTATTCTTGGCTTTAGTCCTTGGTTGTTCTCTTCTTTTCACCAAACTTCTTAACTGCCTCAGGCGTTTGCAACTCAATGATCGCAATATTTGCTTCGTTCCCACCCAGTTCAAGGCTGATGTTAGGTAGGCTGGAAGCGATTGCACAGTAAGGGTGTTGGTCTGGAGTATCAAGAGCAGCTAAGGAGGCTATGACTTGGGCGCATTCCTCCGCGGTTGCTGGATTGGTTTACACCCGGTTTGCATTTGCCTTAGGTGGGATGAAAACAAAGGGCCCAATTACCCATAGGAGGGATCTGGCTTTCCCAGGCGCGTTTGAATAGGTTGCTTTGAATAATTCAAGGCAGCCGAGGGGAATAGGCCAAGGTAGCAGTTATCCGTTGAGCCTGTAATAAACGGTCCGCGTAGCAAAACTGTGCCATTAGCTGATGTACATGTATAATTATATACCTCGTTCTTGTAGGTAGTAAAGCCCATCATTCGCGACGTAGACCGAATCCTAAAGCAAGCAAATCGGCATAGATTCCCCTGGCAGCAGTAACTCCGCTGGCCTACGCAAGCACAGCAGGTCTATATTCGGCAGACATAATTACAATATATTTTAGAAATTATCCAGGATAGGCCGAATATCGTCGTTTCTCTGCTTTGTATTCCGCTACTGAAAAATCCATTCCCATCTCTAGATCATTATCCTACTTTCCCGCCATCTCAAGCGAAAACAACCACAGTCTAATGGAATACAGATTATTGCATAGTAAGTTCAGCATATATTTGTAGGTTGTTTTGCATGCATTATTGTGCCTGTTAGGCAGCCACCATTTCATCGATTATGCGGGTCGCGGTTTAACTGGCACACCTTGTTCGACGCATTTCAAGCCATTCAGATCACGGAGCCTTTGTGCAGTTCAGACCGCTCGTCTTGATTGGTTAGCCTAGATCACGAAAACGCCCCTTTTTGAAAATTTGCTTCCGCCTTCTGATCATACCACCTTCCTGGTTGTCCGCTGGAAGTCAACCAAATGATGCGGTTCCACCCCAGTTTTGCATTTTCTCAATTTCCTACTCTGTGGCAAGATTCACCATGAATTGTACGACTGTGTCTAACATGGTGCAGCCACCGGCAATCAGTTAAATATCTCTATCAGGTCCATGCGCACAGCCCATTACGATGCCACCCCCTCACACGGCGTGCTCGGCTGCAAGTTCAAGCATTACAGCGGTAATGCGTACCGCAGAAGCAAAAGAGCGGACCCATCTACATTAAAAATGGCTTCTTGGGAGTATATGCGAGAGGTGTTCTCAGCAGAACACTGCGTTTATGCACATTATGGAGGTGTATTCTAGGCAAAAATCCCAGTGTGGAATAGCAACAATGTCAAAATATCGCCAAAATATATCAAGTTTCCTGAGTCTACATTTCGGGTACGGACGTTAAGCTGCGACGAAAGATGTCAAAAAATTATGATTGTGGGATGGAAATTTGGTAATTGGTGAAACCGGCGGGAGTGGAGGACAGAGCAGGGAAGTGGATTCCCGGAATTAAAAAGGGGCTGAAAACTGAATGTAATGATCAAATGTTCAAGTCTTTATCCGGATGGGGCGGACCAGAGACTCACAGTGCGTTTCGTCCGAAGATAGACTTCCCACGTTATGTATAGCACTTGGAAACGTCAAAGCAACGCGCAGCCCAATTTGATGCGAAGTCCAAGAAAGAAAAACAGTGCCTAGAAAATTCTACAGTATTATTTATGAGTCAAAAAGTATGTACACGAGAACCAAAGATTTGCCAGTGAGCCTCAGTCACTATCCCGTCAGAATTTAGTCAATACTAAGGCAAAAATCTGCTTAACAATAGACGCTTGACGAATAAGTATGAATGGAAAGTACTTGTCCCGTGTTTCAAGAAAATGCAAGAGATTCTGCACGCTTGATCACGTCCAACAGCAGTTGCCTGAGCGTGACAGCCAAAACTCAACGTTAATGAACGTAACGCTTACAGTCGCCTAACGTGAGCGATAAAACGATAGTGGACTGTAACAAAACAAGCAGCCTTGAGTTATATGCTTTATTACTGCAACAAATGTCCATAAAATGATCTCAAATGAAGAGCACAGAGATAAAAGCGAAGGGTAAATGCATCGAGACAAAAATAACCAGGGATCAAAATCAGTGTGATTATGAGAAATTTGGGCGGGAATAGATTGGCATCGGGGAGGACCGAACAGAAGAGGGGAAGAATTTTTCAACCAATCCAATTGTTTTACCGAATAACGTGCATTGTCTAGTGATTCTTTTATCGGAGGATTTTCGCAATAGCATCATATAAACGCTAAATTATTTAAAATAATATTGAATGGTGAATGGTTTCTGAGGTCATGGGAATAGGTGTTAACAGAAGCGCGAAAGAAAACGCAGGAAGAGATTCTATAAGTCAAAAAACATTTCCTAGACTGCTGGAATATTGTGAAAGGTTACCCGTTCGTGCGCCTCCTTCTTTGATGTCCAGTTTCAAGCCGTCGCCATGTAATTGAATATAATGTGAGTGGTGGCTAAGAAGGCATATGGAGGTATAGATTTGTGGCAGTATTTGAGCGAGGGGAATCGATATGTTTCGGGGGAGGAGCGAACGACTGGGGGAAGGATTTTGCAACCAGTCTTGATTTTGCAACCGGAATCTCTTCGTATTCGCGGTGAACAATAATGGCCCACTCAGAAATATCCCAGCGGAAGTTGCGTTGTATGCTGTTGATGTGGCGATGTGGAAAACTACAATGGACCGCACCGAGCGCTTGTCTATCAGCTGGGGCGTGCCTTCAAGTGGCGACAGATATGCAAGCATGACCTTCAAAAGCTCTCCGCCCAGCTCCTTAGTTCAAGCAAGGGTACCACATTGCGAGGTATTGGACAGCACACAATTTTGCAGCCCTGACTTACCAAGTCCCCCTATATCTCGCTATATTCGGATGGCGAGCAGGCCAGTATACCGCGCGCTCAGCGTGATGCGATGGGGTCTACCCACTGTTTCGAAGTAAGGATTTCCCATGACTTATGGGAATTGCATCTAACCAATCGTGCAGTACGGCAACCAGTGTGCACGCACTAGTCTGATTAAGGACTGTGATTTGCTAGAATGTGTGAAAGTAAAATACAGAAATGCAAAATTCACCGGGATAACGTTTCTGAACATTTAACGACTGCCCAAGTAACACCTTACCTACCGCCTGCACCCTTTAGCGTCTAGCAGGTGGGCGCATAAGTATTTCATGCTCATGGAAATGATATTTTATTTGTTAAAACTAATTTCGTATTGCCCATCTGTAATTTTACGGTTTAGTTGTTGCCGTGTACTTAGTCCAATTTGAGGTCCCCTTGTTTAGACCCTGCGCGCCGCCCGTTTGGTGACCTATTGCGGTCATCGGTCAGTTGTGTTCCGGGTTTTCATATCAAGTGTTGCTTCTCCAGTTCTTCATATTCTGATTAGTTATATCTAACAGATTTTGGCTTCAAGGAATTCTCCAAAGATTTCTGGAATTTTTTCATTTATCTTTTACTTAAGAGCACTGGCATAATAAAGGTGACCTTATGTTTTAAATATCCCAGCGGGTTAATATTCCCTTGGTGTAATCGCCAGTGAATGCATTGCAGTGACCGTTCTGCTCCATCTGAAAAGTAACTTCATGTTTGGTCCTTATTTAAGGGTTGAAACCGCCAAGAAATTACAGGATATTATAATTGCCTGCTTGCCTCCACTGATTTTTATAAGGAACTTCATAAGTGATCGCCCATTGTTTTGTATGCCATCAGGTATTGCGCACTTGGGCGTGTATAACGGATCGACTATTATTTGAAGTGATGCAGGTAATCGTGCTTTTTAGTCATGTGTGACACTAAGGATTGGCAGAAATATCGCACAAGAAAGAATGCGATCAGTGTTGCTTGCGCAGAAGCCACCCTTCGGGAGCATCACGTTAAATTCCCAAATTCAGACCAGCCAAGTGAGTGCATTAGGTTTTGTTCTAACGTTTTATTCAGGAATGACAGCCATTAACATTATTTCAAACTGCCGAGGTGCTAAATTCCAGCCAACGTGGCTGTCGAATGTGCACCGTCCAGTGCTCCCGAATGTTCCATCACTCCTGACATATCAACTTCAATAATGACAAAATGTCATTCCCAAACGCCTCTGGTTCCAGCGGTACATAGCGAGACGGCACATAGCGGTTATCAACTGAATCTCTGCAGTTTTTGGGTCTGTAACTTCACTATCACTGATCCTGTGCCCCAGTAAGGAGAAAATAATTACGGAGAACAATGTGTCAGGTGCTAGTCAGAAAACCAAGGGATCTATATTGGATTTCCTTCGGACTGCTTTCATCCGTTTCAGACGGACAACAGTGCAGCAAAAGGAAATTCTGGAAACTATACAGCCCCATGTGCTGAATGTTTCTTGGAACTAAGGACGTTGCTTAGGGCACCCAGAACGAGCCCAGCTGCGGAGCTATCAAACGATCAGTATATGATCACACGGGCCTGGAAACTGTCATTCAAGGGAAATTTTTTAAGACGGATCCACTGCTGAATGTCGCGAAAGGGCAACTCATCTGTGACGGCACGACAGTTTTCAGCTTGCCATTTATGCAGCTGTGGCCCATACTTGGAAAGATCAAAAAGCCATCGGTGTTCACCATAGAATTTTACCACGGCAAAGGCAAACCCACATCAGTTTCAGGATTAGCCAATGCATGTCTGAATTCTATGCCGCGTTGATGAGTAATATGCAAGTTGGCACCAAACCTGTTGGATGCACTCAATCTTCCGTGATTTGTGATATATCTACACGGGCTTTCCAACGAAAATTGAAGAAACCGGTCGATTACTTCGCACGTGACCGTTCCAAAGGATGTGAACTCTACCGAAAAGGCAAATTATTTTCTCTAAAATTAACTCTAAACTCGCAAAGATGTCTTCTTTTCACATAGAGGATAACCCTGGATATCCTATTGGCGTTAGTCCGCTGGACTCCTTGTCCATAGGTAAGATATCTACTATTCCGTCAGTTTACATGCAACTGGTATGTGTAGCTGCAATGGAAGTGTTGCATTCAGTTTGGTTCCGTAGTCTTGTTGCGAATCACTAACATTTGCGTCGACCAGAATTAGAAACCCTTGGTATTAACAGATACTTTCTGTGACAACGGAGTCAATGTCTGAGGTAAGACAGTCTGCACAATGGGCTTAGAAAACGGCGTTGTGCAAGTGCAACACTTCATGAATCCGTCAGATATTTTGTCAAACCTTTGTAATCCAGCCTTTTCCACCTTCAGGCAAGCTTCCTGTTAACCCAACTAAATTTTTATCGTAGTTTTCCTAGAACATCCGATATTGGTCAAACGTTTACTCTGGGACCATGAAGCCTATGAAGATGACCACAGAGCACGGAGATCAAACTGGTCTAAACTATCCGTTTTGTAGACTAGTTAGACAGATTTTCTCTCTTTTGTAATCTTTTACTTCCTTTTTTACCGAAACAACGATGCACATCCATTTTCAGGAAGGGGACCACGGCCAACAGAGAGCTTTCAAGCGGGGAAGTTGATCGGCGGTCGGAGGAGTCTAACTCGCGACCTTCAAGTCCGAACACCACGACCTCATCCGTTTGGCTAACGCCTGCTTTAAGTGACATCAGGTTCAGCCAAGCATCAACATATGGACGTTTGTTGCTAGCCATCAGTTTGTGGTGACCGTTATTGGTAGGTTGATTCCAGATGCCGTGAAATCAATAACAGCATTCCGGGAAGAAACAGTCTTGGATATTGAGGGTTTTACGAAGCATTGTTTCACGGATACGCGAAACAGAGGTTAGGGACTGAGATTGCACAGTACGCTCATCGCCCCGTCTTTCGTCTTAACCAGTGTAGGCGGCAATGCTCTGATTACTTAATTGCTTCGCCATTTAGCCCCTTTGAGTCAGTTTCATTGCTTAAGTAACTAGACGAAAGCTTGGTCGAGATCAATTAAATGTTGTCCTTGAGATAGCGATTATTTCTAGAAAGTTAACCTGTGGAAAATGTATGTGCTGTCAGATTCACCGGACTTTTATTCCTTAATTCCCATTCAAGTCTCAAGGAGAGACTACCCAAATACACTTAGTGCAATGGGAGCCAGATATAACTTATTTCTTGAGAACGTAGTCGTTTTTAATATGCTACTTTTACACCCCTGTTTCTTGTAATCTATTTTTAGATGCATTCCGACTACGACTGCGTTCTACTTGTGGTTATATGAGTGCTTACCGTTGGTGTTGAGTTGCATATACTTCGCTAGTTTGTCGAAAACTGTTTAACATTTCGTCAAACGTGTCGCAAATGTTCATCTGTACGACCGCCAGATGATCAGCCATACAGATCAAAGTGAACCCGTTGTAAAATGCCGAGCAGGAATACATCTTTTAAGGGGTTTTATTACAGAAAAGATTCCCAGAATGCTCGTTTCTTACGTGAGAATATTTAGTCGTTTGCCATGGACGATGCCGTTGCAGTTACCAAAACTTAACAACGTTGAAAATCTTTGCCGGTTAAGGGGTGGAGGCAGGTAAACGGTTGCATCGTTTTTCGTTTGCTCATTTGGTACCGAATGGGCGTCGGTTCCTTTTCCGGATTGTTCCTGTAGGCAGTATCCGTATTCACCGGGCTTAACCGGATCTTTACCGGATTGTTTCCGGAATGCTACTGGAGAGGGTCAGGATCCAGAACGGATCATGTATGCCACCTGGGTGGAAACATGGCAAATCGAGTGCAAACTAACTATAATGTCCAACGCATCCTCATCCACCTTCGCCTTAAAAATCGCAGGGGCATTGCGAAACAGTTGTAAGCCACGATCAAGAGCAAAACTTAGAGGAACATTTTACTCATAGACGAGAGTCGCCATGGAATGGTCTACTTCAATAGGAGGTCGATGCTACAGAGCAAAGGCCGCTTCAAATTAGGATTAAACAAGTTAAGGAGGATAGAATTGGACCCAATTTCTTGGGCTGCAAGTGACTCTCAATTCTTTCCGTGATGTGTTTGTTGCATACTCTAAGCCAAAAACAAAGCGAAGCGCGGGACAAAAACACTCGATGTATCGCTTTCCACTACCTTGATGTTGAACTTGCCTATCTCTTTAAAATTGTCTCCACTGAAATTATACGATTATCAGTGTAGTACGCAGTTCTCATCGCATGCTCGTTGTCCAATTTTGTGCAGCGCGGCCGGTCAGCCTATGATTTCCAACTGTACAACAGCTTGCTTCATGCTAGTACTTGCCCACTGCAGTCCAGTTCTCAATGTTTTAGCTCGACCAACTCCGAAGGAAATAGGGGAGAGTCTAGTCCAAATTCAGGAAGCATAAATTGGGTGCACGATGGACCGACCCCACCCAATGGTGCCACCAAAGGCATGAGTTGTAGTTCGAGTGAATTCGATCAGTGATTCGCAAACCGATTCACAAAAATGTAGACTCCCCAGGTTCTGGATAGCGCTTTGAAATCTCAAAGCAAAGACTAAACCAGTTAGATACAAAACCGACTAGGGAAACTTAGGGCTTCGCACATTCTGCCTTACTATTTGTGAGTTAAAAATTATGCACATAGTGACCCTAGGTTTACCGATTAACCTCATTCAAAAATAAGACAAAATTCTATGTGAAAAAAAGTAAACACAAGTACCTGTTTTGCGGTTCGAACAACTACAGGAGCTTCCGTATGATCGGTCAGGCCCGACAACACTTTGTTGACGGTGACGGTCAAAAATCAGTGTAAACAAAACTGAAGGACTGTGGTTGGCAGACGAGCACACTAGAACAGAATTGGACTGTGACAAAACAAGCTGCTCCAAAGCAGATGATCTGTGACTAAACCAAAGCCTGATCTCAACAAGAGAGCACCAGCAGAAGACAAAAATATAAAGGTGTCAGTGTCTTCACAGTCCGATTCAGTTAAAAGAAAGAATAGGAGCAAGGAAAGAAATTTTCAGGCAGCCTAGTTGTTGCACTCGAGGTCAGTCTAAGGATTCATTTTTTCTTCAATGCACGCTACGAGTGAAGTTCACGACACTCACTCCGCTGGCCCTCAAATATCCTAAAGTTTATCCCACCACATTCTCCCTCGCTGTATCGGGGTTTCTCGGCTCACTTTCCGGTGGCCTTTTCGCTCCAATGCTACCCAGGATTTTGCCCTGTACCATTGGCAACTTAAGTGATCTAAACTGCTGGGTTTGCGAGTGCACTTCCCCGGGGCTTGGGAAGCCTGAACCCATACTGCCCCTTGGGTCTTGACTTAATCCATATCAGAATCGTGAAAGAGATTTTGAATTTGACAAAACTTTTACGATATCCTCCTCCAAGGAAGTGCCCATAATGATTTTGCCAAATATCAGAAGAAGGAGCCATTACGACCATTTTTAAGGAATTCAGCCTGTTGCTCCTTTCTTGGTGCCGACCAGTTAGCCTAACCAGCGTCCCCAGCAAATTGTTTGGAAGACTTCCGAAAGATGCTTCGCCCTAACCTTTGTTTCGAAGCATCTAGTTCCTTTCTCAGCGTTGATTGCTTCCCGGCAGGTCATGCACCTTCAATATGCTAACCTTTGCCAACAGCCTGGTAAAAACACAGGATTTCGGTCAGATGTCATATGCTGTATTTGTCTACTTTATCAAGGCCTTCGAGAGGGCTCCCCACATTCCACTTCTCCAAAGGGTACAGCATTGCCCGTTTTGTTCTGGAGATAATGCCTAGCTTTCTAACTGGCGGAACTCTCGCGGTGAGGGTAGATGATGCCTGCGCTCAGCTTTTGCAGTTTGCTGGTAAGGTCTCGCACGACTGAGAGTTGGACCCATTTTCATTTATAATACACATCGACAGCCTCCCTCAAACCATCCCTGTCAACAGTGCTTTGTGTGCTAACGACATAATCTTTTGAAGAGCAAAACCGGAGCTTCTGGAAGTGACCGCCAACAATGCCATGCTCCGATCTGATGTTTATTGTTCTCCGAAGTGCCAAGATATTGCGTCACCATGTTCTCTCGCAAAGCAGATAAACACTCTCCATCAACGTGGGTGCTACCATGCCCAGGGTTGAACATCACTAAGTACTTGGCTACCTGCTATGAAGTGGCTTTTATTCCCCCATAAGCAAACCCCCCAGCAAGGCTGTCTATATGTCCTCAACGGGACCCATAGTTCTTTCACGTGTATATCAATACACAGCTCCTAAGCCATATACGAAATCCTAATTCGACTTCTCTTAGAATATAAGCGCAAGATTTTGCATACAGACCACGTTAGAAACCGGAAAACCCCGAAAAGGGTTAAGGAAACCCCAAAACCGATCGGGAGCACATACAGCTGACTTATGCTGGTGATCTCACACTTCTTAACCTCCAACATCTAGACATCTGATGTATCAACTCCCCACATTAGTTCAAACGCCAAAATCTGAGTTCTGACCTCCCTCTTCAGTTAGCAAATCACTCCAGGAGAATTTTAAAATGAAGCCTCTGACCTTCCTAGGAGTTGGTTTCTCTATTCTTACGGAGGCGTCCACGTGGAATGCTCCGCCTGACCGAGTAGTTGCATCAATAAGTGAATTTACCTTAAAATGAAAACGTACACCCTTCATGCACCAACGGATTAATCGCTTCTAAGCTTCGATCAGGCCAGAATTGACAAAGTATATAGGTCGGAAGTCTATAGTCACCACAGTTAATTCCTAGCTGTATACCTAGTTTGTCAACCTCCACGTCGTGGCCGTGTCCAGAGCTGCGCTTTGGAATTTGGCCCGCCCAGATGGACCCAAATAGTTCAGTAGTTAGATGAGGAAGTCACCACAACAGAGTTAGTGGAAAGGTCTAGGTGGTAGACATTTATAGGCCTGCAAAACCGGACGGAATCCATCTGGAAATCATGAAGCCGCTGGCGGACACTCTCGGGGAAGCCCTGGCTAAATTGCTTAACACATTATTAGATAAGAGCACATTTGTTATTATGAACATGAAAAATGCCGACCCATCAGTCTGACCTCGGCTCTATTCAAGTGGTTTAAAAAAATCGTAAGAGACGGAATGGTGAAACACCTGGGGAGCAAAAACTACTGAGCGGCTGCCACAACAGGTCGAGACGGAAGCGGTCCTGCTTGTGGCGTTTAATCGTTCCCTTGATGAAGTAACTAGTAAGTCGCACAGGCGCCGATGAGTCGAAATGTTCTGCTTAGACTTCCAGAAGGTCCTCGACTGGGTAAACTAAAGACCTTCGGGAAGATTGGAGCATGTTGGCCGGGCGCCGAAAGTACTGAATTAGATCGGTGCAAAATGCATTCAAATTTTAAAATGAGCTTTATCGCAAGCATTTCTTGAGATTATTTGTTTCAAGATGTTAAAAGATTATCTAACTGGAAAGTGAATTGAAAGGGGCTTTTGATATTCAAATGACCGAAATACCAAGGGGAGCTGATAATCTCACCAAAATGAGCTCAGTATCGAATTCGGTGTGCACCGCACTTTAAGGCAAGACATCCTGAGACCTTAAGCGAAATCACGAATGTGATTTGAAATATTCAGAGGCAGTTGAATATCAGGAACTCCTAAATGATTTGGTTTCAACTAACTGCCCGCAAATTGACACCGAGGTCAATTGGAAATTTGACTATTTTTGATGAGGTTGGACCTTTCGCTTTGGCTGAATTTGAAATGTCTCATGAAACGTAAAGCGGCTAAACGACACTGCAGCTTTAAACTGGGGTTAACTGACAAATCTAAAGAACCCCGCCAGTCGGTTTAGTCCGATTTGAATTGCCTGCTAGTTCATGCAATATACCAGGTGACGTTTGTTCCATCGGGACGAGGAATTCTAATTGATCTATTTGATGATATTTGTTCGCACGCCGCAAACTGACAGGTTGACTAACCGGCTGGGCTTCTTTAGAATCTGTCTAACGTCCAGTTTGGTACTTGGAGGGATGAAGCTTTCGAGTCAGAATGGAAACCAGTTCGTCATGCAGAGGAAAACTAGGTAGCGGAGTACCCCAGGGATCCGCCACATTATCTGCGATATCCCTAGTTTGCATTGTCTATCATGGAAATCGATTTAAACATCGCAGATGCATGTCTTTAGATGATATGAAGATCACTGAGTCATTAGACGCAGGAGTTCTCCAAATCCACTTGGACAAGTTGTGCAAGTCGTCGACGGCGTAGGATGTGTCAGTTAACCTAAGAAAATCACAACTAATAATGAAACGGAAGAAAAGGCCTATCCGCCACATGAGCCCTGCAGACAAACAAACGGCACGGAAAACCCACAGTTGTGGGAGACCCAGGGGTGACTATGGGCGCGGACTTCGGGCCATGTCTGCAGTGCCACGGAGAGGTACGGGTAGCAAACAGAACGCCACACCAACTAAAATAGTCAACTCAAGAAAATCAGAGACTCGGTTTTCATTGTCTCTTGCCTTCTTCAGAACACGTCTAGAATATAGCTAACAAGCGTGAGACCGTATCCAAACAAAGATGTCAGTGTGTTGGAAAAAACGCCGTCCAATTACGAGCTGGTTCACGGCATGCAAGAAGCTGCCATGGTGCCGGCGGCTGCGCAGGCTGGGGATGTTCCTGATGGAGGAAACGAGACAAAGAACTCTTTAAAATAATGTAGTAGTTAAGCATACATACTGGGCATACAGATTTGTTCCAGGTCATGGAATGACCATCGAAAGAGAACGGGTAAGATCTGGGGTGGGAGGTCATGATTTTGGCGTGTTTCGATAACGAGCGTAACGGACTACCAAGCAAGAGGTTGCCTCCAAACTCGTTAAAGTTCAAAAATAAACTGGATAAGATGTGAATGGAAGTACGGGAAGGAATGGATAACCACGTAAAACAGTGTACCCAACTGACACTCATTTCCTTTTCCGCATAATTAAATCTAAATGCTCCAGCTGCCTCTGTGAGGAAGTGGCCGAAGCGTAATCCAGACTTCCATCTAAACCGAAATGTGTTTATAACGAGAATGACATGGGGTTACTGGGCTTCCAGTTGTCGAGGCAAGGGGGAGTCCAAACAGCTCACCGGTGGAAGGAACTGGATAAACAAAAACTTCGCTGTCAAACCACGAGACTGAACTGAACTCGAACTTGACTGAACCACAATCGACGACATCAGGGAAACTTCTTAGTGAGGTGGAGTATTTTGTTTTTTTTTGCTTATTTTAGAGGAACCGAAAAAACCGTACCTTTATGTGGTGACTGCTAACCGGTGTGCATGTCATCGAAAACTCCTGGGCAATCTAGGGGCAAGGGACAAAACTCGCCCAGCAGAAGCGTTTTTCTGCCCCTATGGTCCGGCCACACGTGGAACACTGTGTCCAGGCATGGAGACCATATTTGGCAAAAGATAAGAAAATGCTGGAACAGGTTCAACGTGGTTTACACGGTGGTTCGGGCATATGAGGCACACGGGATGTGAGCAGAGCCTGAGGGCGTTTAGTTTGTACTCCCTGGAAAGACGTGCTGCAGTGGAACATGGTTTGTCCCACCAGATAGCTTGTTTAATCAAACGTTGATCGCCAAGCGCGATCGCCATTTGCGCGTAATTAGCGCACGCTTTGCTCGCACGCTGCTCTCAAAATATACACAACAAGCTATCGTTCCAGACTGTCTTTTCCTTGTACCGATTAAGTGTCAGGGTTCTCAATGTTGCAGTCGTGCGGAGCCGAGTAAGAGTGACGCACAAGCGGGCATACCAG